>UCOM01001313.1:0-44072 GCA_900474385.1 Ormyrus pomaceus
GAGGTTAAAATGTTGCGCGCTACTTAAAATCTCACGTACTCGTTGAACTATAGATAAAAAGTGGTCAGTTTTAATTCTAAAGGTAAAATAAACGCATACAAATGAATAAATTGTCAATTTATTATAAAAAATAACTAATTTTTAACATACTACCGAAGTCAAATGCGCCTGACACTCGCTCTACTAGTGTAGTAACGGTAGTACTACCTTAAAGCAAGGTTCAATCATTGTTTCGAAAGCTTTTGTTTTTATCAAACTTTCCTTGCCTACCAAATGGTCACATTTTTTTATATTCTAAAATTCTAATTATATTAACCAAATGATATTTTAATTCGTTTCTTAACTCTTTACTACATTACTACATTACTCTTTAGCTACATCAAATGTCAATATAACAGTTTTTATTGAGCAGTAAAATTTAACCGGGCTATATTTTTTATAAATAAGCTATACAGTCCAAGAAAACATTACATTTTCACTGTTGTAGATCATGTCCATCATATCTTTATTTTTTAACGTAAAATCTCTGCTGTTATATTAATAATATGGTTGAAGCAGTTCTTAAGTACAAATAAATTCATAAATTTTTTCCTAAAGATTAATTATCTCAGAACATTGAGCATTTGAAATTCCTATTCATATCACACAGGCAGAATCCAGTAAAAAAACACATCGTCTCTACACGATCCAGTAATTTAGTTCTTACGGCGTGCTTGGAAAAAGTTTCACACATCCGCCAGTCATTTTAGCGAGCATTTGCAGCATTTAAAATGAAGCACGTTTTTATTCTCGCGTGCAATTCGAGCGTGACCGCGCCTCTGCAGGCAACCGCCAAAGCAGTTGAACGACCTTCCCGCGGAGCTTTTTCACGCTGTTTCAGAGAAATGCAGAGTCAACTGGACGGGTCAGCTTGTAAGCTTATATATTGCTACTAGTCCTAAACATAGGTATATTCTATTATATTTTTTGCAGTTATCTGGATGGTGAGATTGGGAACCAAAATGCCCCCTTGTCCGAAATTCAGCTGAAGATGTTATTCCTACGGGAAATTTCCGACTCATTCGAAATGGTCTTTTTACGAAATTTATTGCGTTAAGAATGAAAAAGAAACTTTTTTTTTTTAAAGAAAGCTTTTAACTTTCTACAGTTTCTGGAACTTGTTGAAATTACTGACAATAATTACAATACTGGATTAATGACAGAAAAGTCAGAAATCCTATTAATTTCTGTAACTTACTTCTATAAGACTCATTAAATTGGGAATTTCAAATGTCACCAGAGATTAGAACTAAATTAGGATCAGGTTTTACAGAGGAAACCTTGTTAGCGAATTTATCTAATGTGAAATGCTATAGTTAAAAACTTTACTAAAATTATATTTTCAAATTGTTCTCTAAACTATGAACAAAACCTATTTGAATTTCGGAATTATATTCTAAAGTAATATGCAAACTAAAATTTCTCATTCAATCAGTCCATCGTATTTTACTGTAGACAACTCTTTGCTAAGAGAATTCCATAAAGCTACTTTTATTATTAACTGCTCTGCATGAAAATTCTCAAACGTTTATATTACGTTCTACCACAATTTTCATAAAATTTAAAATATTCCTTAACCCAGCAACAATCCCATATCGACCAACTCACAGACGACCCAAAATAATCCCCAGCATTAAAACTCGCTTTACATTTTGTACCTCACAGTGACAGGCCTCGTCGTTTCCGTGTCTGGCCAATCGCGTATAGGATGTCGTGTCCCCGCGATATTTTCACGGCATTTTATTAATGGTGACAAGACTGTCGTTCCAGTTAAAACGCAACTATATACCGGCCCTCACACGTGATTCCGTGTAGTGAGTCGATGTCCCTTTGCGGCGTTATCAATCTTCGATGACCCTCTCTAGCTTTGTTTATGTTCAGCGCCTCTGTGCCAGTATCGCGCTGAATTAGCGTCGGAACTCTCTATATCAGCTTCCTTTTTAAGGCAATATGTTTGCCCCCTACTTTAACCTCGCTGAGATTAGATGTGCTGGCTTGTTTTTTGGGGAATTCGTCCAGAAGTCTCCGGTGCGTCATCTTCTTATCGGGCGAGTGCTTTCTAGGGTGTTTTTAATGAGAGACTTTGTTTCTTGTGGTAGCTTCTTCCTACTGTGTTTGGGTTCGTGTCCAACTGATTTCGGTTCCCAACTGTCTGTCAACAAGTTTTTATTACTTACCATCATTTGTTTACTAAAAAGATGACAGATAATACCTTTCATCAGAGATTTTAAATTTGTAATTTACTGCGAGAAAGAATAAGCGGTTTATTTTCTGTATGATTTCGGGCAGCAAGAATAAATTATTAATTAACTTCGGAAGTTGTTGAAGTAGTCGTTGAACTTTGGTGACAAGTGGCTAACTCTACAAACGATAAGCTACTGCACACAATTGAATCACATAAGTTTGAAACATTCTCATACATGCAATTTCACTTAACCATAGAAATTAACTCTTATTTTTAATGAAAATGTAATTGCTGAAGTGGATGTATATACAGTTTCATAATAATAACATTATATAGTAATATTTAAATTTATTAATTATTATTGAAACTTTCTCTGTGATACCTTTTACTACTTCAAGCTACTATGCAATGTCAACTTGCGATGAAGTTTCTAATACTTGTTTAAGAAATGTATAACTTTTAATGAGGTTCGCTAAGAAATTAAAATAAGAAAAATTTTCATAAACTGTTCAAACTAAATAACAAAATTGGATTATTCAGAAAGTTGGTTTATTTTAAATATAAATACGCGCCTCTTATTTTTTCAGAAGATATAAAGAAATGAAAAGAAGTATGTATAGAAGGAAAAAATCTGTCAACGCCATCATCAAGAATCACTTTCACAGGAATCGCGTACATATTTATTTGAAAGCTGAGTTATGTAGTGGAAAAACTCAGACTTGTTAATACTTAAATATAGAACGTTTGAGATAATAGCATGGTCATAAATCTTCCCACAGTGTAAAAATGCAAAACGAATCTTTTTTTTTCACAAATTTTTATTTTTATTCTTCCAAACGTACTAAAAATACGAATATAATTTAAAAATAAAACAAAATCCAGTAATACATCGGGTAGCTTATATTTACAACATGAAGATTAAGTACCATTTGTTCCGCAAACAATGGAGCAGGGTAAAATCCGTTCCAGAATTTCATCTTAATTGCTATCCCACCGGAAGGGACTGTAATGTATATAAACGCATTATCGGGAAGCCCGCTCTCAAATGCCGTCGGCGCATATCCGATTCATCGATTGATCCCTTGTCGGTGAAAAGTGCTCAGGTTCTAAATTTTTCACGCTTACCGGACTGGGAAAGGAAATGCGCCGCAGCGAAGTGCGTTTTAAAGGAGAGCTTTAACTGCCCTTTTCAAGCCGGCTAAGGTCATTAAAAACTTTGGCTTTTACGAGCCTTCTTTTACAAGCTGGTCTGGGAGAAAGATTATAAGAAGAAAAATTCAATGAATGCGTTTTTGGAGATGCTTTTGAATATGCTTTTTATGGGATTGCAGATAAAGGAACGATATCTACCTTAAAAATGATGCAATGTTGGGTAATATTAAAAAAAATATATAAAGATGAAACAAAGAACGTCTTAAGTGCTGCTTGAAAATTTCGTAGTAAATAAGAATTAAAATTAATAGGTGCAAAGAAGGTTCTAGGAGTTTTTCAGTTTTCTCACTTTGTAATAAAAGCTCACTTAAGGCACTAGGATTTCAAAGAGAATACATTAAAGATTTACTTTTGAACTAAAATTCTTAAACTTTAATGGTAATAAAGATAGTAGTTTAAAAAATGTAATAAAATTCTCGCGTAACTGCAATAAAATTGAAAAACCGCAATATCTCTATTAAAAGCTGAAGCAACGCACCTCTGTTAATCCCTTTAAAATATTCGTTTTTTGAAAGGAAGCTTGCAACAAGCGCAGGGTGTTTTCTCGCAGGCAGCTCCCAGCGCCAAAGGGATCCTCTCTCATCCTCGTTAAAATCCCCGGCGCGCAAAAAACGCCGAAGCAGTTAAATACTTGATATCAGGTGCGCCTGGCGCTTAGCTGGGAGCTTCGAAAGCTCGCGTACGGATATATTTATACTTGCGTCTGGGTGGGGCGCTGTTTGCTCTTGGAACTTTAGTGCCGAGAGCCGCGAGACGAAAACAACGTGCGTGTTGCTTTATTTTCAGAGTCAACTGGATAGCGCTGCGTGGCCAGCTGGAGCCACTGCGGGAAGACGGGAAGAGATGCGAGATCTGTTGGGTTAAGGTGGGTTCTTGAGGGAAACGCGGAAATGGTTTCCGCGCGAATGGTGGACGTTGTTTTATTTGGCTTTGCCGTTAATTTGAGGAGAGAATGTTCGCGAAATAATTATGTTGGTTTACCGCTTTCTAGAAAGACGAAATTTGGAATTTCAACGTAATTTTACTTTTCTACGGAGTTGAAAATAGACATAATTTTAACATTAAAATTGTGGTTGGATAAAAGTATTAAATGTTTTAAATTGAAGCTTCTTACTGTTCTTCACTTTGCTCTTATTCGGTTTGAGATGCAATAAAAGCTCCAAAACCGCTCGCGATATTAAAGCAACCAAATGTTTGTTCTTCAGTAAGGTTTCACAGTTTTTTGTGCGATCTGTTTTATTGCAGTTCAAGTATAAACATTGATTTTTTATATTAACATCTTTTCATATCCTGTATTTTTAGGATTTATTAAGTATAATTTAGCTTGCTTGAAAGAAAATCATACATTTGAAAAATGAGAAAAGTTTTTGTTGTTAAAACAAAGGGTTTTCAATTTATATTCGAAATTAAATTTAAAATTAAATTTTCTCTTGTGTGATTTTCATTCAACAATGTTCCATTAATTTGAAATCAATTATTTTAAAATAAAATATTCACGGCTGATGAATGCACAAAAAGCTCGAGAATCAATTATTTTTTGCAGAAATGTCCGTCGTAAAAATTACGTGCAATTGTGAAACTGTCTCATCTCTCGGGACTCGAAAAATGATTAAAAATGCAGAATTTTCAGCGTTCGCAGTGCCGCGCTTCGATGCAGATCGATATTTTATAGTTCCAACAAAGCGTGACCAGCGCTTAATGATTCGGAATGGTGGCTGCTGATTTTAAGATCCGCGAAATTCGAGATCAATCATGTTTGATGTTTGAAATATCGCGGTTTATTATTAGCATAACGTCGGACGCTGACAGTCGAATCGGTTTCTTTCAAATGTAGAACGGATTGTAACTTAAATATAGTTTCTGTATTTCATTCCACGCGTGAATTTTGAGGATACTTTATTCTGGCATGTCGCCATTGAAGAATTGAGATCTCGCGATTGGTAATATTTTGAACACAAGCTTTCATTCAATTTTCTGGATAATGTATAGTCTAATTTTAAGTCTTCAGTAAATATTATTTTATCCTATCAGACAAGATTTTTTGTAATATAAGAAAAATAGACAATGAATACACTTTATAGACTTTACGTCTGTTTCATTCCGCACTTTATCATTAATGTTTTTAATGTTTTTATAAAAAAGTTTTTCCTTTTAAGGTGCAAATAACGATTCGTCTAATTTCATCACTTAATCAAAAATAAACCAGTATTAAAAATTCATCCCTTAAAGTAAAAATAGACATTAAAAATGTATAG
The DNA here is from genome assembly GCA_900474385.1 of Ormyrus pomaceus. Lineage (NCBI taxonomy): Eukaryota > Metazoa > Arthropoda > Insecta > Hymenoptera > Ormyridae > Ormyrus > Ormyrus pomaceus. The sequence continues at coordinate 5,692 of UCOM01001313.1, forward strand.
TTCATCTGGAGAAATTTTATGACTCCCTTAAATTTCAGTCAGAAGCAACCGAACGAAGTCAAACTTCTTTCATAAAAACCAGATGAAAATTACATAGGTCTACGACCGTTTCATGTTTTTTTCGCGATGCCGGCACTGATGATTGTCGCAGGGTGTAATGAAAGAGGGAAAAAGTTTCGCTCAGCGTCACGGCCAAGTGGAGCCATTTGTTTAGCGGGCTGTAATACTTCCCTCGTATCTCCCTTCCTTTTTGCCACAGCAGCGATGATGCGCAATAACGAACACAAATTTCAGACGTGCTCATAAGCGGAAGTTAGATGTAAGGTTAGTAGGGGAGAATCTTTTTTATCTTTGGCGCTGTAGTGTAGACGGATAGAATGAATATATTCGATTTTACAATTTGGGTCTTTACTAAACATTAATAGTTGTATACGTCACGTGTATTAAATAAAAAGTCGTAAATTTGATTAGGACTAAAATTTATGGCTTTATTTATATGTGGTATAATCACAATAATTAAGTCACTGATTGAAGTAACAAAAGCTTTTTTATGGTGACCTGCCTTTAGCAAAGCAATGCAGAATCGAATCGATATGGGTAAAAGAAATTGAATCCCGTTATTGCGTAATAATGGAAACACAATACAATGTTTATCGAATCACACGGAGACACTTCAATTAAAACAAATTAAATTAAAAGACATAAAAACACATTTTTTTATTAATTAAGCAAATTTATTCTGCAAAACGAAACGTAATTGATCAGAAAATAGATCGTAAAAGTAATTCAATGTTTATTTTGAGCTTTAACGGAGTAATTGTTCCCATTACCAATAATTAATTTACCACCCCACACCTTTTCTTTTTTTTATACTGCGTCATATTGGAACTGAAATCTGTAATTCTGCCTTGCATTTTAAGCACTAAAACCAGTGGCTCTAAAATACTAAAAAGAAGTTTGAAAGATTACATGATAAACTTTAGTCACTTGAAAAGTGCTAGGAAGCATGTTGTGATAAATATAAGACGCCGAAGTTTCTGGAAAACTCCGGTTGAAACTCAATTTTCTAAGAGTGAAACTTTGAGTTACTGCGTTATTATACCGACTGTTCGAACTCGTGCATCACGTGTCAGCAGAGCAAGAAACTCTTTATGTACTAAAAATAGAAATGTAATCCATACATGTTAGTTGTAACGTATATACTACTTGATTGTCGGTGTGTAGTGGTATATTTTACTTGTTCTTCAGTCACTGATTGGCAGAAATACTTGTCGGTCCATTTTTGCTAGAAAATTCGAATATTCAACTAACTGAATTATTCAGACTTTAGATTTGAATGGAACTTTATCTGAAAGATCGAATCTGGCTACTTTTTAAAATTTATAAATAAAACTCGATGAACTCTTGTGACTTCATATTTCTACCTCATTGAAGCGGTTGCAATTATTTTTTTCCTTATTTAAAAATGTGGTATAGAGAAAAAACGTTTGCGGTGGTATTTAAATAAATATTTTGTTTTGTGTAAATGTGAGTTGAAGAAAAATTTTTCGGAAGAAAAATAATTTTTCTGATATTAAATAATCTTTTTTAAACATTTTTTCATTAGTAAATCCTCACTTAATTCATACAGGACTTTCATTTTACGATATCACCTTATAGTGGAATCAATTACTAAATTTTCTCTTATAATTAAGACGTGCAAGAAAGCAAGCTTTAATAACCCAATCAAATAAGCACTCTTAGAATAAAAACAGCCGCAAGCCTCATCTTCGCTAATTCCCCTATAAATTCCGTTCATTATTTGAATAATCGCGTTAAAGCGACGATGATAAGGCGTAATTTCCTAAGTTTACAACCTTGTTAATGGGACGAAAAGAGGAATAGCCGACGTAGACAAAGCGTATTAAACTCCGCAAAAAGATCGGGCCATCTCGAAATAAACGCGGAATCGCAGCCGGGGAATTTTTGCCCACGAGATAGACAAAGGTAAGGCCTGCTATTTTCGCCACTGCGTATTGCTCGCAAAATGTCGCTGAACTCAGCTAGGTCATGATGCCGGCCAAAACTAGTCGCTGCTGCCTCTGCCTTCGCTTCTACTTCGGGCGACTGGAAGGTATTTCCTTGCAGATGTAAGAGATGCCGCGGATTTCACGAGTCGTAAGTTGCGAAGTTCACTGCTACAGCGGAATTTCAATATTTGAGACGCTTCTGCGTGATTCGATGGAATTTCTTGAGAGTTTGGCTATTGAAAGCGAATAATAAGGAGAATGTTTTAAACTCTGTACAAGGAAAGGGCTTCTTGTTGAGGTATGTTTCAAGTTATTGGTGGATTAAGCGTTTCTTTGAAGATTTGTTGCATGTTTTCTTTAAATTTTATTATTTTCAGTTCCTTTTTCATTTATTCCAAAAGAACTTTGTTCTCTTACTGAAACAATTCAAAAAGCGCCACACATACTCAGAATTTATTATAAATCATCTGGGATTAAAATTTCTTGATATAATTTAAGAATAAATATTTTTGTTCTGTATATTATATAAAATAATGACACCAACTTTCCTAGAATATCTATAAAGTATTAATACACAATCTGGTATATAAAACAAAAATATTCGCAATAAAATCTTTCTTTGTTATCAATCAATGAAAAACTGTCTTTCTAGATATCCTAGATGGTGCACTTTTATTTACTGCCATTCGACCGTTCATTTCCCGGACTTCTTATCTCCTTTATCGCAACGGCTGGGATCGCAGCTACTCTCTTTTTCCGGCATCCTCCGAAGCACCGAAGCTCGAAAAATCCGCGAAAAAGTCCGTCTGGCTTGGATCTCCCTCCAAAAAGAAATTAAATTTACCGGCTCCACCACCATGGAAGAAAAACAAGAGTGGTCCGAGGGCTGCGATATATACAATTCGGTAATTTACAGCGACGCGGTGAATGGCACATGAGGGAAAATCAGAGTTTCTCCCCGGAGGGCAAGTCGGGGGATCGATTCTCGAGGTCGCCCGAATTTTAGAATTTTTGATTAATTAACAACACAAGTAGGTCAGCAATGACTAGGTTCGAACTTAAATTTCGATGAACACTCCTTACTCTTTTTTACGGAGCTTCTTCCGAGCTAATTCGACTACTCTGGAGAGGACGGAGGCTTATTTTAGAACACGGCGCTGAATTGCTTGCGGTGCCGAGGCTGCTTTTTACAAATTTACTTACGTATATAAGACAAATTTAAGCTATTGGGAATGAATAGCTTCCTGAGCTTGAAAATTTTTCATTCGTAGGAATTTTTTATTTTTCTTTTTGTTTGAAATTTTATATTATTATGTATTACTTAATATTGCGAAATTTTAATATTTTCTAAATAAAAGCTTTGATAATTATATCTTAGAATCAATAGAACATGAATGTGTGGATTTATTTTGAAATTATACATATATAAGTATGAAATAAAGTTTATATAACTAAATGAAAAAAAATTCTGCAAAAAATGCTTTCTCTGCGAACTTTTTGGTAGATCAATAGTTATTTAACCTGAAAAGGCAAACGTTCATTACAAGTGAAATCACTGTAACGTGATAATTTAATGAATATTACGACGAGCAAATATTTACAATAGAAACGCATTCGCCGTTCTGTCAGAAACGCTGCATAATCATCCCGAAGCCTAAAAAATAACGTAGTAACAAAGCGAATCACCCTAAAGCAACTAATTAACACCGCAAAGCACCGTCAGCTCTCGAGTGCAATAAAGCAGCGAATCCTTTTAATTATATCTCCGAGACCGGCAGGCACTTTCCAATTTTCGAAACAATCAGGTCTGCAAGCTTTCCTCGGGTTACAGGCCGCAATTCGAATCAGAGAGGTCGAATAAACGCAGCCGCGTAACGATCAAACACGCGCCGAGGGTAAATAATGAAGCAGAGGCAAGAGGTTAACACGCCAGCCGGCGAGAAATCTTCCACCGTTTCCGCCCGGCGGCGCGCGATTCAGAGATCGATCAACTCCGCCGCGCGGAGATGAAAAATTCAGAAAATGAACTGCCGCCGAGTCGCAAATCTCCCGAAGTGAATTACAATGGAATTCGATTCTTGTACTTTCCCGGCGTGAGGATTCAATTAATTCGTTCTGGCACTTTTGTCTTGCGTGGCTTCTGCTGCTGGAAAAGCTCTTAGAAAGGTGGCTATATTTATTTTATAGAGTAGAAAAGAGTTGGGATTTTCGTTAATAGAAATGGTAAAGTAATAAAGCAATTATTAGTAGTCTTGTATGCACGAAAGTGAAACGTTCTAAAAAGAATGTAATAAATAACTTAAATATTATTTTAGCCGAGCGGCAACAAATACATAATGGTAACTGTAGTATACTTTTATATTAAGAATTAAATGTCATTTATTTTTTACAAATGTAACCCGGAAAGTGCACAAGGAACGATATAATATGCAATATTTATGATCTTTAGTCTATGCATAAAGATAGAAAAAACTGAAAACATACAAAAGTAATTTGACACGAAAAGGGTTGGAAAGGCAAGGACTACGAAATGACGTGTGAAGTCTCATACTTGGCATTACGCGAACTGAAATGTGGCTTAAGTTTGCAGCACTGCGAGCATTTCACGCGTACTGTTTTTGCCAAAAGCACAAAAGCGCGGCGTGTTGCGGTGCGGCAAAGTAATCCGCAAAATGGCTCTCTCGTGCATTTAGCCGTTTTAATGATCGCCAGGCAAATTAACGGTTACAAAGTTCACATTATTGTTCAGGAATAGGAAACTATCATTATGGTTCGAGTTCTTCGCCAATTAGAGACGAAATAATGGCTTGTTCGAGTAGCTTTTAGGACCGAGTACGTCGGAGTGAACTACCGCTCGAAATTACCGGCACGCCTGGATCGATAAAACATCTTCAAGCCGGTTAATTGTGAATTAATCATCGGCCTATCGATCTTGGCCGCGTTTCACTGTCATTTTTTCTGGGCAAACCATCCAGTCACTGATTTTCATGAAAGCAGTTGTCATTAAAATTTTCAATTTTCGTAACTGCACGGTTGAAGTTATTACTGCTGTTATTGTGGAATTTACGAGGTGGCCGCGGTATATATGTGTACACTTCTGGGTAGCAAGTTTGTTATGCGGAACAACGCCAATACTCGACAGGTCACCGATATAACAAGTCGTCTCTGTAATGTGGCACAAAAAGAAGCAGATTTGAAAGCCGCGCTTGCTATTGCAGAGTAATTGTTTAGCCGTAAACTAATCTTTACGATCTATTTATCTACAAGAATAACTTTAGGTATACTGTGCGCTATCTGAATTCACTTCCAACGAGATTCCAATAAAATGGATGTAAATGTGGGCCATAAGCTATTGATAAGCTATTGAATAGAGCTTATTCAGTTTAAAAATAATTCTGAAAATCGTTCGCAGGTTCAAAATTCAATTCTTATTCGGAACAATTCTATTTCTCGACTGCCATTACTTCTCCATTCCACTGCTATATCGATAAAAAGCAGTTATATAAAGGAAAAAATGCTCGGGGCAACTATGAATAGAACACTCTAATGCGAAATTTTTGCAGTATTTTTGTAAACAAACGGCGTGGCAGTCTGATAATAATTAAATCTAAACGTTTAAAAAAGTCAAGTGGAGGCTAAAAAACAAATGCACTGGAACCGGTTCTCATCCATCTTTTTTCCGCGACGTAATTGCTTCAGCCAAAAATATCCGTGCCATCTATCTCTTTCATATAGAAACTCTCCAGCAAAACAAATATTCTTCCTCTGTCAATGAACGTTAATCTTCGCAATTGGACGCCAAAATTGATATAAACCCCTTCACTGGCATTTTGCATTTTCACAGTCGATTCCAATCGACAATAAACTCCCTCAATTAGTTATCCATGAAACCACTCTAAAGTAACAATGCAACAGAGTCAACTGTAATTTGACCGATACTTCAAGTTTAATGAATATTATCATTTCGAAAATTCACTTTAACTGACGTGTCTACTCTGATAGTTCCAAAACATTTTACATCAATTTCTTCAAGAAGTATTACAATTTATAATAAAACAACACCTATTCAAGTTATTCTAGTTTTGCAATTACAAAGTTTTTACCAAGTTTGCGAGCAAAGTCGGTAAAAAGAAGATTGTAGCAAATAAAAGCAAAAGAAAAAGTAAATTAATGCAGATTGCTCGGAAAGGCTTCGAGCAACCGAGCAAGCTAAGCAAAACACTGCCGACAGGTATCTAGAAAATCCCATTACGCGGAACAAACATTTTCCATCAGCGCGTACAAAGAAACTGCAACTGTCAATAACCGGATAGAGGCGGCGGCGTGCGCGGAGCCGGCTCTGACCTACCCCATCCCTCCCAGCATCAACAACAAACAGTGGAAACAACGAGAAGCCAGATCTTGACTCACCTCTCTGGATCCTCGGTCAGCTGCTGGTCGGTCAGTAGTCTTCGGGGCAGTCGTTTCGCACCTGAACACCACGAGACACAAGAGCTCTGCTCGAGCAACACCACCAGAGAGCACCAGAAGACTATATATCACCACACTCCGGACGACAACAAACTGTACCGCATGTCGGCGAAAAATCCGCTGTTGCGCACTGCGCCTCGATCAACAAACACCAGAGCGGGCGGAGGTGCACGCGCGAGTAAGCGAGAAAGAGAGAGAGAGAGAGAGAGAGAGAGAGAGAGAGAGAGAGAGACAGAGTGACCTCCTATAAGCGGCGGCGACGGCAGCCGCTTCCGCGCGCTGCTCCGCTCCTCTCTCGCAAATCAAGCCACCCGCGCACACGACACACTAACCGAGGGGTAGAAAACGTGGTTATCGTCGGCGGCCGTACGCCGCCGTGGTCGGTGCACCTCGGCAGGCTTCGCCGCCGCTCGGTCGTCTCCCTTCCCCCTCCCACCGGCGGCCACTCCGTATTTCCGTCTCGCTTCCAAGCGTCGAACCTACTCTGCGTGTGAGTATGTGTGCATCCCCCACCCTTAGGCGCACCGGCATGTCGGCGGCGCAAGGCGTCGTCATGGCAACGTAAACTCAAAAATACACCCAGCGTTCGACGACCGAAACGACGACGGCTGCAGGGGATCCCAGAGATTTATCGATGTCTTGACGAATTTCGTCGGGCCGAAGGGAGATTCGCCGATACGAGCACGTGATAATAGCCGGGGGATCTTTGCCTGATGGGGGAGGTGGGGCGTTAAAAGCTTCATTCCGGGAAAAGGCGGCGTTAATTTTGCATGGAAGGCGAGGTAACTCGTAGTGCGCCCTGTTAATTATGCAGCGCGTAAACTTTCAACTTTATGACTGATTTATGATATTATTAGGAAAGCCTTCGGAGCTTAACCTGCAAAATTAGTACATTTCGACACGAGAGTAGAAGTTTTTTTTTATCGAAAGCCCTGTACATTTTTTTCTTTTACAGCATTTGATTTTTACAAGCATAAATTACATTTTGTAGAAATCAATATAAAGCTTTATGTATTGCCATAGAGGGTGAGCATAAGAAAGTGCATAATTCTTTTTTTCCAGTTTTATATTAAACATTTTCCGTTATTCGTCGAATAGAGGACATTGCCCTGATATAATGTCTAGGTCTTGTTGCATCTTACAGCATTAACTCTGCATCACTTATAAAATTAGCTGGAGTCAGTGAAAAATCTAAATTACAGAGCGTAGATCTACATCTGTTTATTATGAAGAAGTGTAGAAGTTGATTATTTACCTTGTGAGACATTTTTTACCTACCGGATGAGTCTACTTATTACCATTTTTCGATTCTGCTTCTGTAAAATTTATGTTATAGTAAGCCGATTAAATATGATATGGTTCAATAAATGAATGTACTTTTAAGTAAGTGCAAGCGAGTATAGTAAGACAAAGGATATTGTGAATGTCTATTCAGTGTTGACTTTGTCTACTTAAATGTTGAATAAATAATATATATTTCCCGGCTCCTTTTAATAATTGAAATAAAATTGGTTGCAATGGGATATTTTTGGATGTTAATTAAAAGTAAATTCCCATGTCTGACCTTATGTTCAAGAAAATGTACAGAATTTAAAAAAAAAATATTTGTGTAACCAGTTGCTTAAAACTATTTTTGCAATTAGAATTTCAATTAAACTCAAGTTAATTTCGAAATTCTGGAATAAACTCAAAATATAAAATGCTTGGATGAGTTTTATTTAATCTAAATCAAATATATCTATAAATAAAATAAAATTATCAAAATAAACCAATCATATCTAATTTGACAGCAAAGAATTCCCTTGAAAATTTTAAAAAGAAACACGTTAATCCACTGGCTTCAAGATGAAACTTAAACCAACATCTCGAGCCATTGTCAAAGGCACTAGCTATCGGAATCATCAGCAAATGCTTAGCTAGTAAGAAGCAACATCCTTCGCAGCGGAATTCATAAACAAGAGAAAAAGAAGAGGCCCTAGAAGAGAGGACTCCCTCGAGGCGTCGTCACCGTCGGGAGACGTATAAATTCCGGTGTCGACCCAGATCTATCAAGAACAGTTTGCGACCGATTTGATAGATTGATTCGGCTGAAAAACAGAAACATCACCCGGCTAGGAGTAATGAAAAGTTTTCAAAATTTGAGGTTTCGAGGAGTTTGCGCGTCGGATAATCAAAAATGTTAGTGCGAGTAAAATGGAGAACCGAGCATTTGTATTCCCTGGATCCGCGTGTAACGGAATGAGAATTCCGTAGGAGCTCAACATTTTACTACCTAATCTCAAACGCACTAAAAAAGTATTTATTACCTGATACTTAAATCGGAGGTTTTATGTAACGTAAAAAATTGACTTAATGTAAATTTAAAGTGACTGTAGCCCAGCTAACGGTTTGCGCTGTACTATTTGTTCGGAAATATTTTTCACCACCGGAAATGTCGAACATTTGTATAAAATTAGTCGTAAAACGTTTCTTCGCTTTTATGACAAAAGCCGCTTTTTGGGAAAATCCGAGGTCACGCGAATCCCCAGCTTTTCGAACATTGATATGTTTCACTATTGGACCACTCGCATATAGTGTACTTGTGGCTTGGAAACCTCTCAAAAGAATGAGATCCTATTTACGAAATTCAATGCGCGAGATATATCCCAGATTTGAATGAAACTTTGAGGTGGTATTCTTGTTTCTCTTGCTTTAGAAAAAGCTGCTCTCTATTTTTGACAGCTTTTTTTCCTCTAAACTCAATGCACATATTTTTAATATGCACTTTTTAATCAAAAGTATTTTTAGGAGCTATTTGTCTTAAATTTATTTTCGGGGATTTAAAGGAGATGTGCGCTTTAAGTTTTTGAACATCACTGGGTAACTGTGACATCTTTTAAAGTCCATAACGTGCGACTTTACTGAAGATCAAAGAGGTTTTAGTTAACTATAACTGCAAATTCTACATTACTTAAAAAAATTAAAAGTTAAATCCGGCTGTTAACTTTAAAAGTAAATTGTTCATAATGTCACTTTTTACAACGTAAAACAGAAAATTAAAACTTTTTAAAAGCCGAAAATTAACTGTTAAATACAAACTTTGAACCGAAAGACAAATTCATTATCCAAAGAAAATTTTTCCCCTTCTAACATCGAACGGACATCTTAATAAGAAAATTTTTCCGGACAAACATAAAAAATAAAGCGCAAGAACGAATGTAAGCAGACACAAGTAAGCGAAGAGCTCGACTTTCAAAAGATAAGGTCAAAAATAGAACTTCGATTGTAAAACAAAAAGTCTATCCAGCCGAGAAAAAATGAAAGCGTTCAACGGCAGATGGAGATGTAGATACTCGCTCGATTTATCACGTGCATGCAAAAAACCGCACTTGAACCTGCATAGTTTAACGGGCAGCCCCTCGGAACAACAGCAACCTTGTAAGTATCGAAGATTCCGGGCACCATTAATAACGATTAGCCCATAAGTAGATTAAGCCCGGCGGAGGGACGAGAATCCAAGTGCCAGATGTTCTTATGTAACGTCCGCGGACTATTATTATGATTGTACGGCGGTCACGTGCAAAACGTAAATGCAGCGAACGGAGAGTACGAAAATAGCCGCGTCGATGAAAAAAATTAAATGCCGACGTGGGCGCGACGAGGAGACGAGCTTCGGTAGGTTTTCACAAGGGGAGCTATCTTTTTTTTCCTGCGTATTTTTGCTTGTTTAACTGTGGAAATTGTTTTGGGACTTTCTGCGAGCTGTGGTTGGAAGGAATTTTTCGATGTCGGTAGGAATCGATCTTTTTCATTTACTGGGTTGAACAAAGTGGGTTAAGCATTTATTTTAAAGTTACAGAAAAATGCAGGATTAAATTTGCACCTCTATTTTTACTGTAGTTGAGTTTTTATGTTGTATGTATGTAGATATATGTATAGAAGAGTTTTTTTGTTATATATATATATATATAAGCATTTATTTTAAAGTTACAGAAAAATGCAGGATTAAATTTGCACCTCTATTTTTGCTGTAGTTGAGTTTTTATGTTGTATGTATGTAGATATATGTATAGAAGAGTTTTTTTGTTATATATATATGTATATGGAAGGGTGGGGGGACTTTGTTCATTGAAACGTCCATCATATTCAAATTTAAGTATAATTTTTTATTTGATCAAAGTTTTATAATAAGTAGATGCTCTTTTGTGATTGTTAAAAATTTTAAAACTAATGTTGAAACTAGGGTTTCAAACAACATTTTTTTTTAACGCTGTTTCAAATTTCGAAATTTGAAAAATTTAAAAGTTACATTGTTTTAGAAACAGATTAGAAAACCGTAACTTCAAACTGTCCACTCCAGAAATAAAGAAATAGATGCAAAAAATTGACACATGAAATGATTGTACAAACATTACAAAATTTTCAACTCTCAATTAAAATATAAGAACAAACGAGAGAACAAATGCATCGATAACGTCAAGAATAAAAAGACAGGAACATAGCTTAAAGCAAGATTGCATTCGAGCAGTAAGATTTGAAGGAGATATCAGGAGGGAAAAAAACGTTGCTTTTGTGTGCCAAGTAGGATAGACGCAATCGAAGCGACGATACCACTCTTTATGAGAAAACAATCCATACGTGCAGCCGCTTCTTTCCTCCCCGATGATTTGTGTTCTACTCCTCTCCTAGTCTGGATTTATTTCGTCAGGCTTTCATTTATTATTGACCGCAACGGACGAAGTAGACGGTGACGTCGATTAATGAATGAAGGTGACGCAATGCTTGTAATGACGTAGAGTTTGACAACTTTTTGTCTCTACACCTTCGACTTTCGTCTTAAACTTATATTTAGTTTTCGTCCGTGTTAATGAAATATTCGTGCGTGGAGTTGAATCATCTCATGCAGCTTATGCTTTTATTTCGCGAATGCACGCTGAGCTTTGTGTGTCTTGGCTGAATAATCAATACGGCGTTCGACTGAATGGTGTATTTTTACGAAATCGGATGTTTTATATTTGAAGTGATTATTTTATCCTGTATATTATGAAAGTTTGAACTTTAAGAAGTGTTAAAAGCTCATGTTTTTACATCATTGAGATTGAAAAATATTGATTTACTCAACTATTTTTTAACGAACTTCTTTTCTTTCTTTGACTAAACGTAAATTTATGTGTCAGATTTTATGATTAAAAGATATACGTTGCACATATTTATATCGATACAAATAATTATCGCGATACATCATGTGTAATACAAAAATGAAAATTTATTTGAACGTAAACAAACTTTCTATGATTCTAAAGTCGAGCTTTCCACCGAACTAGAATGACTATAGAGCTTTTATCTATAACTCACGATTACTCGTTTCAAAAAGGTTAATGGAAACATAAATAATTTATATCCTATCGACAAACTGCATCATGCATCTTGAAAAATTGTTTATCTACTTGCAAGCTCGTCACACGCTTCAGTAATTTTTCATCACGAAAGGTGCATGATATGAATTAGTTTTTTCTTCGGGCGGCATGAAGACAAAGAAGTCGCGTGACTTCAGCTCTTTAATTAGTCAATGGAGTAATTATAATAATTACTCCCTCGTATAGCTGCATACATTGAACTCCTCTTTTATTGCTTTAAGCGGCTTTTATAAAGAAGTTAGTACAGAAACTTAATTAAAGTTTCAATCAGACATTAGTTTAATAGTTCCCCTAATAATAACAGGTATCTATAGTTAAAGTTCTCTTTTAAACAGCGTTTCTTATCTCGTGACAACACATTATCTTTTTAATAATTTTAGTTTGTAGTGTTTATTTTTTAAATTTAGAAAGTAGTTTAATATTTTTAAATAACTCAGTCTTACATTGTTCTTTTATAAAGACTTTGTTATTTCAATGTTAACTTTTAATTTAATTTACTTTTCACAATAAAAACATTTTTTTAAGGCTGCATGCATTTCTAAAATATTGAACGATGAGCAGTATAAAAAATAGTTTTAACATGCTCTTTTTGAAAATTAAAAATGAATCATTAGTTTCTTGCAATGATGTAAAATTTCATGCTATTAAGTACTCACTATTTTACGCGACTCATATCACACTAGAATGCAGCATTAAACATGAACACTAATGGGAAGCCTGTGTTATGATTCATAACGTTGGTACGGAAAACTCCGCTACAACGTTTTTGTAATTGTGTATAATTCAGTGAAAGTATGTTAATTCAATGCTGCGGAGGATATCATTTATAAAGGCTTATGAGCGTTTAAAGGTAAGGTAAAGTCTCTCGTAAGTAAGAACATTATTGTCTCTTAATGAAACTGGCTGCTTTTGGAATAGATCGGATTCGATTCTATCTTCTACTACAGGAGGTCACGATTATATACTGCGAAATGGAAGTGGATGTGAATAGAAAATGTACATTAGATACTATCATTCTTTTAGATCTAAAATATGCTGTTAATTTACCTAATAAATCATTTTTTAACTTAAAAAGTTTTTAGCATTTAATAAACAATTTTGTTCTTTTTATTGAAACCGTAGATTATTTACGAATTAGTCAAAGTGTTTAGTCAAATGTCGATTTGTTCTTTTGAGAGCTCCCACGTATTCCGTGTCTTTGACGTACAAAGACACTGCCAAATGCCCAATGTGTGTGAAATTTCATTTCGCACAGGATTTCTTATCACTAACTTCTATTTGAGCTTTTGCACGCTCGAACTGCTTCAGTCTAAATTTCTATAAATTCACCAAATTGTTTTACAATAACAACAGAAGCATAAAAATATCAAACATCTCTCGAGGCCGAAAAATTTATCTCTTAATAGCACCTACAATGCCAGGCCACATTTCATGAGACACCTTGGCATTCATTTTTTATTCTACCCCCGATTCGATCGTAAACATGGACTCGTGGCTGCAAGACGACCCCAAATGGATAACTTACGAGGTATAGATGGAACCGAGTTCCTCGAGCTTTGAAGGTTAGTAGAAGTAAGGAAAGATGAGCTGATGGCATTAGCTAGTCTTTATGAGAAGATTTATAATTAGTTCTTTAAATTAATTGCTTTGTGAGCCAAATGTGACAATTATTGTATTTCTATTAATTTTACTAGTTGGTGTAGCATGGAGATTCAAGTTTATTGTGAATTCTTTTATGTTGATTCAATCTTGATGCGTATAATATTACGAAAAATCATTAGTCAACATCAAGAGTATCGTTGTTAGCGCATAATTATGCAAAAGTACTCTTAATACGGAATTCTGAACTTATACATATTATATTATAGTATATTATGTGAAAAAGTTATTATTTTAATTTAACCTTGACGAAATATTTTGCATCTAATAGTTGTAGACTGCAAACTTTTATTTTATACAATAAATTATTATAACTCTAATTCAAGAAATGTTTGAAGCGTTACGATTTGATTAGAATCAATTATTTCTAGTTAAGGGATGGTTGTACAATATCTATCATAATACTAATAACTATAATTTGATTTTATCGAATTATAGTTGAAGTTTAATACGATCCCGCGTAAAAATCAATGGGAAATACATTGGCAATATATTGGGCTTGATTTTTACGCGGGATGTACTAAGGTTTCATACTCAAATTCCTTTACGCAAATATCGATACGTAGTATCTTTAATTTTTAATTTTAATATTTATACTTATGTATTTAGTTGTACTTGTTCTATTTACTAAAAACTAATCATAAATATGGCTTCTCAATCATACTCAAATCATACTCGGGCTTTTTTAAAACACAAAAGTAAATTCAAAACAAATAAGAGCACCTATATACCCTCTAGAGCGCCTATACATTTATACTTTCCAGCATTCTAAAGATTAATAAACCGAAAAACAAGCAGTACAATGGAGTTTAGGTACAAAACCCCTTTTATTACAACTGCAGACAAATTAAAAAGAATCTCTAATTCTAGTCCTCAAAACTCTCTCCAAAGTAAATATTCATCAGTAGAAGCTCAAAACAGCTACACCCACCCGTCCTGCCAAGAGCCACTCGATAGTCTATCGAAATCCGACAGTAATTCTATCCCTACACTCGAACCTCCACAAGCTAACATTCACAAGGAATCCGAATAGCAACCCTAACTGTAACTCTCGATCTGAAGATTACTCCACAAGCTGCATTCCGTGGCGCGATGTCTCCAGTCCGTCGCTTTATCTGTTACTCGGTACTAAAAACAGGAGCGCACCTGACGTCGTCTTCGTCGCTGTCTTTATCGATCAACGACGACGAGTACAATACGCAACCGCGGGCCTATGTCACCATATCGATTCACAAGTTTGCTTGCAGTGGTTCGGCGTGGTTCTTTTTTTTATAGATTTGACCGACAAACCTCTTCTCGCTGGCTGGTCGAACGAAAAATGATAGTCGATGCTTATTGAGTTCCGAAATGAGGTATGGCTGGATGGAGAACGCTACTAGGATAGAATGGGTACAGATTGATTTTCGAATGCGGACTGACAAGGTTTTTTTCGATTTCTTTCTTTTATTATTTTGTCTGGATAAATTTAAAAATGTTGGGGATTAGTCCGAATAAAAATTGAGATAGTAGTTTTAACTAGTTGACCATATGATGATGAAAGCTATTTTCATGGCGGTTTTTTAAATCATTAATGAATAATGTATTCGACAAATTATGTAAAATCTCTTATTCGAAGTATGCTCTAAAAATCTTTAATTTTATTTTAATTTTGTTTATTCACAATGAATACACGTATACATGTATCATATTTGAATAATGATGATTATAAAGCTTGAGTAATTAATTATCCCTTCATTCAAATTCTCTTTTCAGTTATGTAATACCATTGCAAGTTGTGTTATAACATAGAATGATAGAAAACAAAATAAGTGCATGAAAGCAAATATTTAATTTTAGAATAATTGAATGCTTTTTATAATCCATTTTCGTGAAGAAAAGCAAAAACGCCAGAGAATTTTCATTTTCATTTACGATTCAAAAGAGGCATTATTTTAGCCAATTATCATAAATAATAAAGTCATGAGTTATTCTGAATCTGTAATTCTGTAGTGGTTATGGATGCTGAATGAGACCAACGTTTTGATTGTTACAAAAATTAGATTTACAGACAAAGAGTTCCAGTTTAAACCTCAAACATACTAAAAGTTGGAACTTTATTATCAAAGTTACGGCGTTAACAAAAAAATTGGACAAATAGTACTTGAAACTATAGGATAAGAAGATACTAGTAACGCCATTAAATTTGAAGTGTGAAGTCATCGTACTCTGGCAAAATTTTATTTCTTAATAAAAGCATTTATTGCCTTCAGGCAGATCCTATAAAAATATAGGCTTATATCTTTGCTGAGAAGTAGTAAAAAATTTTATTGACGTCTATTTGATAGACTCTTTTCTAAGTATTTTATGAAGCATAAGACGAAAAATATGAGAAGACAGTGACGACCCTTATTTTACAACTAATTCCATTCAATTTACACGATAATCAATATATTACTTGTTTATTTTTGTGAGCCAATGAATACATAAAATGAACGTTTCAGTAACAGTAAAAACGAAGAATAATTTATATTTTTATATACATTCTGAATAGAAAAACTGAAGAGTTGATATGAAATTTTATTACAAAAAAAAAAAAAAAAAATCAAGAAATCATGTGAAAAAATTACTCACATTTGAACAAGACTATCTAGAAATTCCTTATAATGTGATTTACTTAAGAATATCGGATTGCAGATTGAATGTAGGATATTACGTAGAACGGAAAATAAGAAATAAAAATCCGAAGCATTTATCCGATATCTGTATAAAAGTTTACCGCGCGAGGGCACTTTAAAATGTCAGGTTCATGACCTCACAGATACGGCACCAGTAAGAACTTTATGAATAAAGTCATCGTCATATATCCATACATTATTCCTCTTCAAATAGCCATTTAGATTTACATTTTATTGTTTGAATATTCCCATGAAAAATTATTTTCACTATCAAATCGATGAATAACGCTTAATTATTTTACGAAATTTTATTTTATATATGAACTCGTATCTTATTAACTCAAGTCGTATTCGAATAATTAATTTATACCCCGGAATCACCAAATAAAAATCTTAAATAAGTTTAAAAACATGTATATTAATACTTGCATTATTTTTTTATATTACAAGAGCTAATATAACTTAGAAATGAAAAATTTTGAAATACGTTTTACTGCAGAATACTTTAATATAGAACGGCGCAGGAAGAAATTTAGTTTTCCCCTTCAGGGCGAGATATGCGCATACGAGAAGAAAAATGGCTTTTGTCGCAGAATGAAATCTTTCGCGATCCACATATTTCCCCGCCAAAATAAATACAGCCGTTAAAACACATTTTACCTCAAAACAGACGCTTAAACTCTGAGTCAGGACTTCCAAAATAACTCATTCAATTACCTCTGCCGTCTAAACCTTTCAAATTTGAAATTCAAACATCCTCACCTGTCTTAAGCCCCCAAGAAGAAGCTCTGGAAATGTGCTTGCATGCATACATCGACGGGTCAATAGATGCGTCTTCGGGCTCGCCATGAAATATGAAAGACGGCGACGTTTATGATTTTGTAGCTTGTAAGCTAAAATTCAGCCGAGAAATCGCAACAGGCATAGCTTAATAGATGTCGCCTCGTTTATTTTCATTCCACCTCGAATTTCAGAGCCAAGTACCGCTTTATTGTTTCACGCGCAAACGCCTGATAATTTATAATGGACGCAGGCGGCTTTATGAAAGCCTCGTTTGCGATGCTTTGTTTCGTTTCGATTTTTAGCGTCTTCGCGGCGAGCGACTTCTGCCTTAATGTGCGGCTTGATGAAATCGAAGGGAGAGTTTGATTATTATTCTGGTAACGGAAGGACCCGGAAAGAATACATTAAGTTTTTAATTTGATTGCTTTTCTTGGAAAAGCCTTTGAAAAGCTTTAGATGCATTTTATTTGTGAAGAAAAATAGTACTTTTGAGTTATTTTTCAGAAAATACACTTTTCAAAAATAACATTTGAAAAAACCGCAGTATGAAATAAGTTTCTAATTTATTAAATGAAGTTTGTTAAAATATTTATCAGTAGCCCGTGCACAAAATATCTTGAATTATTTCAAAAGGGCTCTTCAAAATTCCGTTTGCATCCAAGAGTAAATTAATTCAGTACCTCGTTAGTTTTCCTGAACTTTGTCTCTGTACTTAGGAGAGCTTTGATATTTTGCTGTGCGAGTTCTCATTATGAAAAATATTTGGCTTTCTGTTTCTCAAACTTGAACGTTAATTTTTAATTAAACAGTAACTAAATATGCTGATCGAAAATTCAAAAACAATAAATCGTAAAATAGATAAATGAAAGGTTATATAAAATTTTGAGAAAATTAAAAAAATAGTGACTTATTTCATCAAATTTTAGACAAATTAAATGTATAATGATTTTGAATGTGATTTACACTTACAAAAATAAAAAATTAATAAACAAAAGATAACACTCGCAGTAAATTGCACTTTATAGTTTAAAAAGTATCACTGGTATTGAGATCGGGAGAGGCATTTTAAAGCTTCCTTAATTGACTCAAAGACTTGAAACGAATACACATAAATCAGCCTTCTGGTGAAGATCTACAAAGTTGTAGCGCATCTCCCGTTTTAATCCGATTAGCACGAACCACGAGGCGCATACATCATGTATACGAAGCATTTCTTTTATTATGGAACGTATCTTGGTTTGCGGCTTTTCTTGCCTTCCATTTCATATCTCATAACTGCGAGACATGGACTACAATTTACAATGTAATATTCTAATATATTCTTATATTTCATAAGAAATAAGCGAATTTTTAAAATAAATAATAGGCCAAATTTTAAATTTCCAAAACAAAATTTGTAATTTCATAATTTGTAAGTTAAACTAACAGACGCAATAAAATATCGTTGTGCACTAAACTTCTTTTAATAATTGCCACTATTTATCAAAATGCTTTCGAAGAGAAAGAGCCGCGCACAAACAAAGGTACAAAAAACGTTCTCCTTCTGCATTTACCTTTCCTTTTTTACTTCACCATTATGCAGTTGCGTGCGCACGTCCGCGCCAATAAAATAAATATGCCTAAGGCTGCTTATCGCATTATCGCGACAACGCGTCTTAGCCCCTGAGCTATTGTTTGCATATTCGAAGCGAATTTATGCGATGCCGAGCTTGTCAGCTCCTACTTTTTATCGGCGAGAAAAGGCTTCCTTATCTCTTCGTTCAAATTAATTTAGGCTGCTTTTGCAATTCAATTCTGCGCTTGCTTAATGCTCATTATTTTAATAGAATTATTAGGAGACTAAAGTAGCTTGATGTACACTTTAAATTGTTCATAAATATACATGCAAGAAATGTAAATGTGCAGTATGTTTGTAGTGTAAATTATGTATGCAAGTATTTTCATTTAAACTTAATTAAATAGTACAATTGAAAAATTTTAAATTAACTTAATTTATTTCAATTGGACAGCTGACAAGAAATAGTATTCTTGACAAATGAAAATCTTTTAGAAAGTTAAAAAAGTTATTAAATGCACCTTAAATTATTAACTTTTAGTTTTTAATTTATTAATATAAATTGATGTATATGTACATACATTCCTTAGATATAGGTATTTACGGAAGAAAATTTCATTCAATATAATAAAATAAAAAAAAATTATTTTTAGTTTATTACATTTTCGATATATTCTCAGTGTATTAAAATCGAGTCGAGTGGAATTATAAAATTTGCGAAAAATCTCTCACTGGCACAAATGGATTCGATTTCGCATCAAATTTCACTTAATGCCCTATTAATTACACGCTCTCCTTATTAATTTTTACCGATCTATCCCCAAATAGAGGCTAACGACAAAATAATAACGTTCATTACAATCCTGCTACATAATTAACTCAAAAATTTAATATAATAATACCCCGAAGGCAGCTCAGTAATTCAAAATTGCTCCGTAATTCAAAGCTCAGCTCTGTAATTTAAAATTGCTTCGATATTCATACGGGATTCTTCAAGCGGATCTATCTCTAATCCAGCGGAGCCATCAAATTAGAGGGTAATAGTTTTTCGCGAAGTCATTAGGACTGGCGAAAGCGGATGGCAAGCCTGGCTTTCATGGACGATGAACGAAATTTCAGCGATGAGGCAACTGCGCCATCGTCATCACTGATAAGCAGAGTGTTAAGGATGCCGGTCTGAGTTTCATAAGACTTTAGTGGGGGGTGGAAGTGCTTAGTGTGGATGGTAGAGAACTTGATGGCACTTTTTTAATGAAGGAATTTTGATGGGATAATTTTAGACGTGAACTCAAAATCCCTGATCATTTTTGCGGAGGACATGTAGATTACTTATCATCAGAATAGATAAGATTTCAAGAAGCTTAAAATAATCAGTGACACTTATAGTGTTCGTAAACTTTTATTTCAATCTTTCTTGGATTTGAGAGAAAGAGAGAGAGAGAGAGAGAGAGAGAGAGAGCATTTTTCCGGGTTCACTAAACATGGATGTAATCTACTGAAAATGTATGTGCTATGTTTATGATAATATTACCCTGTTCTTATTCATTAACAATTATAATTAAAATTGTAAAATTCAATACTATACATATTAATATTAACTTGTGAAAAAAATAATATTAAGTGGAGGACGGAGACAACTGATTTGACGTCTTTTTACGCGTCACAGTACGATCTTATGCACGGGCTCAAATAGGCGTCACAGACCGTCATAACGTCAAATGACGTGAACTCCGGCCTGCCCTTAATCTGTTAAATGAATAATTTTTACTTATTCTCGATAAATAATTATTGTTATTTAAACTAAGCAATCGATTTTTTCTTTATTTGAAAAAAATAATTGTAAAATTGCATCAAGTTACTGAAATATTTTCCCTTCTTTAAAAATTTGAAATACACAAAATAATTCAAGATTGTATGTTAATTAGGTATTTAGAAGAAATTAGTTGAATGCAGAAAATTCTGAGAGAAAAAAAGGAGACCCAAATATACCGAGCCATTAATCATTACGATGATAATGAGATTTGGCTACACAACACTTGTATACAAATGAATCAGCAAATTATACAACAGAAAAGGAAGGCCGCGCACAACCCCATTACCGATGTACGCTAATGAGATTCATTGTTATGCGCAAGTGACATCTACAAAGCGGCCCGCCTTTAATTGCGGAAAATCATAAATGCTCTTTATGAAAGATTAAAGTGAAATTTCGCCGGATAAAAGGATGAAAGCCGGCGACATCCGATTATTCTGTATTTAGTTGTGTGCGCGAAGATTTGAGTGGGTGTAAACGAACCGCCTCTTTGTTTTAATGAGAAAAAACTTCTAATGCGTAATTTAATTCAATAGCGTTGGTACTGACAATGGAAGATACAGCTAATACGCATTTAATCTAGAAATGGAAGGCGAGACCTATATCAACGGTAATCAATTATTTAAATTTTCAGACTGAGAAATTCTGGCTGTTATTGTTTCAATTAATAAACTCCTTTTTTTTTATTTTCAAATAATTATTTTAAAGTTAGTTTCTATTATATTCTAAATAGTTGTAAAAGTATATTTGTTCTGAAATTCGAGAAAAATGTTATGACACGCAGTTTTATTTCCTTTAGTGATAAATCAAAGTCAACGTATTTAAAAAGGAAAGATTATGGTTTCAAAGGAAACAGATAAATGAGCAATTTAAAAACCCTCTGAATCTTTATTCCTTATTTTTTATCAAGAAGATGGAACCTTTTTTCTGTATATCGTTTAGCATAAAAGGAAGACGACGGCTTTAACTTTTGAATTCAAATGAATGTGATTGCATGACATTTTTTATCGGAAAACGGGGACGAAAAATTGGGTATTCTCCTGCAAATATTTGAAAATTTGGGTATAAATGAAAAATTGTATAACTGTGACAAATATTGTAATAAGGCAAGAAAAATTCGAATTTCCGTTAAAACACTGGTTAAAATGTTTGCGTTAATATTTTGATAAAATAATAAAATGAAGAAGTATAGAAATATTTGAATCAGATTTATTCCAATCTCAAAGACATTCACAAAAAGTAAGCATTAACTTCTTAAACATTGTCTTCATTAACAATTGGCTTTTTTAAATTAGATTTTACTTAGGAACTAGATATTAATAAATTTAATTTAACCTTTCTATTGTTCGAAAAGTGTTGTAAATATTATGAAATTATTGATTGATAACATCGACTATGAGTTACAAGCAACAAAACTCCGACGGTAATATTTTTCGTAAGTATTTTAATAATTTTTTATCCAAGCAATTAAATGAATATAACAAAATAAAGCATTTTGTTATTTTCATAACAATCAACTAAATTACATTTACAGTTAGAATCTGTAAATTACAATGCCATCTTAAAACTAAAAACAACAACAAGCTACTCTACAGCCGTAAGCCACCTTGACAAAATCCCCGCTAACAAACCGGCAACTCCTCAAAAGAGCCTCAAAACTCGGCGACTCGCTCGCTCGCAATCGTAATTAGCGGAGTGCAATCCTTCTCCCCGGATCTCCTCGGTTTAAGCTCCGAGGACCCGCTTGATAAAGTAGCCGGGGAAGGCGTAGATGCCGAGAGCCACGAACAGCACCATCAGGAGGCAACAGCAGCAGGCTAACAAGCGCCATCTGTAGAAGCGGAACACCACGAAACAGCAGGCTTTCCACGGATTCCGAAACCAGGAGAACGACGTATCTGGCCGCCTGGAGGAGGATAAGAGGATGAGGTTTCTTTGATGATATTAGGTTTTTGGTTTGAAGGACGGTGGGATGACGATTGAAGGATTGTAACTGTTATTTTAGTGGAAGAATTGTGTGGTTGGTAGTGGTCTCCTTTGTAGTTTGTAACCTTAACTTTCTATCGCAGCGTTACCGTTTTTACATAAATTAAGAAAATGTTTGAGAAATTCTTTATTTTTTTAATTAAAGTAAAATCATATTTATTATTTACATGAAAATTTATAAATTAGCTATATTTTTATCCTAAAGAGTTAAAAAGCTAGTGTTAATAAAAGCACTTATTCAAGTCCGATAAAAAAGGAAACATTCCATTCTCCCTTATTCGTTTCATTTTCCACTCCGGTGTTATTTTGCCGGGTATTCAATTTACGAAAAAAGTCTAGTTTCGGCGGGGAACAAAGCGAAACAGCGTCATATGAAAAAGGAAAGGAAACCGACGTCGGATAAAAGCCGGAAGTGCAGGGAATAGCAGCGAACGAGTGAGAAAAGGGGCTGTATGTCGAGTTAATTATGAATGGAGTCTACGTCGCGCGTTTCGGCGCTCGAAAAAGAATTTGCCGAGGCTATGCAGGGTGAGAGAGGATGTTAGGTAGACTTCGCGAAAGAGAACGGCGCAGAAAAAGGAAAACTATTTTGTGCGTATCGGAATTCATTGCGGTTGCGCATGAAAGGATACATTTTTCAGTGCGGTTTACACGGTTTTCCTTTGCTTTGAAAAATGCTGTTGAATCTTTTGGTTTACAAAAAACTCTTTATAGTTTAGAATTTTTCTATTTTACGCCGCGGTAAAACCTTTTAAATTTTTTCATTTCTGGTGCTAAAAGGTGTACGGAATATTATTTTTAGAGTAAATGCGGAAAGCACAAGTGTCTCTAAATGTTTCTACTATTTTGCGTTAAAAAAGCAGATTATTTAATTCTCTGATTTGACTCCAATAATTGGATGTGATCCTTTAAGAATATTATTTCAACAAGACTTAGTTATATAGCTTAAATTGATTCGGAGCAAACGAATGCTTTCTGTTTATGATTATGTATATGATCCTTTACGAAATGAATTCAGTTTGCTTAATTATTTTACTTGAAAGAACAACTACGAATAAATTTCACTCCAGATCCTTACAAACTCTGTTAACGAGTATAGTTTACAAATTAATTTCCACCCAATATCCTACAAAAACACGCATAAATCAGAACTTCCAAGGTTGCAAAAACTTTCCTCCACTCAAGATTATCGGCAGGAAGAATATCTCCATCAGATTTCGAGAACCGAGAGAACATCACGTTTACAGGTTGGGCTCGAAAGAAGGCGTTTAATTTCACTTGGTTCGGACCGGTAGCATCCGCTTAATTAAACTTTCCTCCGAGTAAATCCGAGCGCTCCCAAAATTAATTCAATTCCACGCTGGCAGAAGGTTCGCTTTGTCTACATAATACTTACTTCGGCTTCGGCAGAGGTTCTGGAGGTTCGTGACCCTTGCCTACCGGTTTATTGTCCGCTTCCTCTGCTGTTAGTACAGCCAATTCCATTTCGATTTTACCCTGCGAACAAGACGTTTCGATTTTGCGGTCAGAGATGCTATTCAAATGATCATTTCCTTAACTTGAATGAGATGACGAGTGTCGATATTTAGTGCTTTGATGCATTTCTGTTAACAAGTTATAGATTAAAATCTGATGTAATTAAAACTGTATAAATTCTATGATTTTCGATTAAATGTTTTGTACCTGTATAATTTATCAAGTTCTTTATCATTTCTAAATGAATTTACTCTAAAAACTGAAATATATATTTGAAATTTTATTACGTTAATCGATTTTAAAATATGAGTTAAACGTACTTTAAAAGTTGACAAAAAGCCACATTTTCGAAAATTAAAATAAGTTTCTTAAAACCATTGTAAAAATTCACAGTCATCAAATATTTAGAAGATTCTCTAATACATGCATTTTAAAATCCATAAATATTAAAAAAAACAGCTAAATAAACCTTTAAAAACGAAAATCCTCGAACCAGCAGACCTTATCATACTCACCGCGCGTATATAATGTCCCAGCGCAGTGTTTGTAGTGAGGGGCCACCATGCTTTGGTCTTGCCCACTTTGAAGAGATTCACCTTCGGGTATCTCGGATCCAGGAGTTTGAGGGTGCAGGTGTGAGCGCTGCTGGCGCCCCTCGGCATGTGCGGCAAATCGAGGCTCAGCGCACCTGAAAGGAGGCATCTCATCAGCGCTTTCGCATTATGCATGACGTGTAAACGCCCCCATTGATCATTCAGTTCGTTTAAATGTTAATGCCTCTTGTTGCCTGATAAATAGTGCAGTGTAGGAATTCGATGTTTATTTGTGACGTTTAGAGGTGAATTCTCGATGGGTGCTTGATGTTTTTGCCTGCTTAGTTTGATGGTGGTTTTTAGATTTTAGAGGGTATATTATCCCCTCTTTGGTAATGCGAATATCGTTGCTTCAATAAAAAGTCACTTCTATGCTAGTAAAGAGAAGAAAAATGACATAAGTAAGTGTGCTATCAATAGCGATACATTTCGAACGCATAAATAGCACTAGTTCGATTCCTATTAGCATTATATTTTCTATTTGCGCGCGTGAAATTCACAGTGTACTCGGTTGAATGCGTACATGGTTCCTTTTATAGTCCGTCATAATACATTCTATTGCGTCGGCAATACATACCGAATGAGACTACAGCTCTATAAGAATCGACCTGATTCACTATTCTATATTTGGCTACACGCGAAAAAAGGAGCAATTGTGCATCATGAGGGGATATCTTAATAATTTCAAGTGTTTCACTGCGTTTTTTTGTAATATTTGATTCCTATTAATTTTACTGTGTAAAAAAACTATTATCAGTCAGATAAACAATTATTTGTTAAAATTAATCTTTTATAAATATTTTGTGATAGTTATTTAGTGATAGTGATTACGGAGGACTGATATTTTACATTTTTTTTTATTAATTAAACGAAATTCATGAATAGTTGAATTTAACACGATTCCTTGCGATATAAAAAGGGCAAACGCAAAAACAGTTATTTATTACTTTGCACCTTCGATAACAGCAACACCGAAACTAATCCCACAAAAC
The DNA here is from genome assembly GCA_900474385.1 of Ormyrus pomaceus. Lineage (NCBI taxonomy): Eukaryota > Metazoa > Arthropoda > Insecta > Hymenoptera > Ormyridae > Ormyrus > Ormyrus pomaceus. Next base: position 31,078 of record UCOM01001313.1, read on the forward strand.
AAGAGTGATAAACTTTAGCCACCCCGCAAATACGTCAACCCGAACAGTGCGCAATATTCCACGCTCCGGTCCTCGCGGCGAGGCGTCGGCAGTAAAGTTGTCGCATAAAAGAGATCGTTACCGAGAAAGTCATCCTTGGAGAAGTGGTCGCTGTCCCAGACCTGGAGATTCAGCCGGCAAGGCATCTTTTGCTCGGTCTCGCTGAGGGCAAACACGTTTGCCTTACGGCTCACCACCATCATGCGTTCTGCTGCTGCGTAGGTGAAGCGATAAACGAAGCGCCAGTTGAAGTTACCCTCGCCTGTCAGCGAATTGTAGTGGACGTCCGTCTTCTGCTTGTCTTCGGGAAGCAGCCACCTTGACGGATGGATATTTTGATTGCGACGATATTTATGGGACGGGTAGTTGAAGGGAGCGCAAAGGTAAAGCCGCAGGGAGGCTATAAAGCAATTAGGTAATGGCAAGGAAAGTTGAGGGTATATTTTTAGCTTTTTTAAAAAAATATGTTCAAACTCACGAATAAATTTTGAAACTTGTTACTAGTCGTTCCGAAAAGAAATTTGCTTTTGAAAATTGGATGCTTGACAGGCATTAAAATCGGAAAATCGAATTTTCAAAATATTATTTACTATTTTATAAAAGTCATCGCGATACAAATATTACTAATATCAATTTTATACTAAAAAAAATGATTTCTTGCGAACTAAACTGATACTTTTAATAAACTCGCTGACGAAATAATTGCAGTACCAGACTTGAAAACTACCAAGGGGGAAAAGCATTCTCGCAAGTGATGTCTGACTGGTAGCCATTCAAACGAGGAGTTACACGCGGGGAGTCTTAAATTCTCGGCAGCTTTCTTACCCCTTGACGTAGATGTCGGAGCACTTTTGCCCGGTGAGGAATTGGTTGTCCACGAGGGGAACGTTCTCGGTGTTGAAAATGGTCACGCGAAGCTCGTAATCCTGGGGCGGCTGAGGTCGTATGTTAGTCGGGGGCTTCGGCGGCAGCTCGTCAATCGGGAACATGTCGATCCACATTTCCAGCCGGCCCTGCGTCGACACGTCGCGCCCCGCGGACGCTCGATTTAGTTTGTCACAGGCAGGTGAGAACGGCGAACGGCGCGTCGTCGGTTTTTCGTGATTTTAATGAACTCTCGGTCATTATTCGTCACGCGATTTATTTAAGCGAATAAATTTTTTCTCTACTTGTTCGATGTCATTTTAATTCCGAATCAGTAAGAATACGATTTGCTTAATTAAGGGGAAATAGTTACCTCAATGTTTTTTAGTTGGATTTTTTAATTATTTTATAAAGATGTTTTATAAAATTTAAATTTACAGCTACTATTATTTAGCAAATCGCTGCTGCAAGTTGGAACGTGTTTTAACGAAATAAAGTTTTAAGGCAGTTTATTAATTTCAAAAGCTACATTACAGTAAAAGCAGTTTAACTATACTACTATATAAATTACAATACTAAAAGCTTATCCCTATTTCGTTTTAATTAAAAGCATATGAATTCGGGACATTAGGTTAAGATGTCTCCTACTCAAGTGATACTTTTAAGAAATTGAAGATAATTTCTAATTACTAACAAAGCAGTTCTTAATCTTAAAAACTAAGTCAAATATTTGTAAATTTGATTTTCGAAATAAGAAAATCTTTCGTGCTTCCATTGACGCTAAAATAAATAATAAAAAATGTCATTTAAACAATCCCCAATAAGTAGCTCCAATAAGTAACACATATTTCTCCCCGGACATCTGTTAGCCAGACGTAAGTGGAAGGAATCGCGAGAAGCGTGAATCCCCGTACATCGAAGAGCGCATTAGACAGTCGCGAGTCCTCGGCGGTTATTAAGTTGAGTGAAAGGCATTTTAAGTCCCATTAATGTTGAACCTGCTCGAGTCCGGGCCTCTTGGGATTGAAAAGGGAGCGGCGCTCGACGTGCTCCGGCACCAGGGCGCATCCGCAGATTGGAAAGTCGCGCCAGCGGTGCAACGCGCTCAGGGCCATGGACTCTTCTCTGTCTGCAAGTAGAACGTGGCTTATTAATCCTTTGGCGTTTGCTCGAACGCGGGAGCTGCAGGTATCGATGCTCGAGGGCCACTTGCCGACGAGTACTGCGTTTAAGAAGGGCTTTTCTGCGCGTTCCTGAGTTCTATTTTTATTCTTTCTTTGGCAAGGAGTTGCAAAGAGCTTAGTTTCTTTAATGTGATTTGCTAATAATAATTATGATTCTCAAAGTTTTCCAAGCTTTTTTCGGGCTTGGTTTGCAATAGTAATATAGAAAGTTTCTTTGATTTGTCGAGAGATTTAAAGAATTTCTAGAGCAGTTATTCTCTTACCAGGATCGTCTTCCGTTTGTTTAGGATACGGAAACTTCCTCTTGCCAATTTTCACAGAGTCATCCAAGAACTCGGGCTGGGGCAGATTGTTCTTTAAACACAACTGCCTGAGAATCTGCTCGGGTCTTTCTCGGTCTCGCCAAGGGCAGGGCCCTCCAGACTGGTATTGGGAGGCGAGGCCGCAGTGCGCTCTGTGACGGCTGTAAAAGCGGCTCTCGATATCCACCCGAGTCTCGCCTATCAGATCGTCGGAAGACGTCGCGTCATAGTCCCACACTTGGATCAACATTGTGTAGTCTTTGGGAAAAGATGCTTCCATCTCGTAGACTCTGGGAAGGAGGAGAGCTGTTGCTATTCGTTTTCGGGCGTTTTATGGGGAGAATGAAGGGAAAGTTTGCTTTTTATTTAGTTATTTAATGTCGTATTCTCCTTTCGAGTATTAGCTACAGCTAGAACAAAGTCTGGCATCTACCTCTTAGTAAAGAAACCGATCCCTTAACCGCCTGAGCCAAGGACTGCTCAGGGAAAGTTTATTGATAGTTTAACAGGGATTTCATAGTGGAAAGAAGATGCTTTTTCATAAATTAAAACTAAATACGGAGTTTTAATTTTAAGTATTTCAGAATTTTAAACTTTCCTAGGAAATTTAGCTCCAATAAACAACCCTTAAAAAACTAATTAGTATGTCAAAGTAGTTCAGAATTTACCCCAATTCCTTTCTCACGCTTAAATAATAAATTCTCAGTCTTACCCAGCTGGCAAGAACAAGCAGACTCGCTAACTCTCTTCGTAACGCGGTCCAGTACGTTCTCATAAAAGTGTCATTACAGAATTCATCCCTTAATCCAGCTCCAATCCACTCCCGGCTAACTTTAGCATAAAGATACCTCCAGAAACGCGAGGAACTAACTCGCTCTCTGACAAGCATATTCCCCGAAGCAGCAGATCGTCAAAAATCACGTTTTCGCAATCCATCCTAATGATTGCCAACGCGAGTAGTCTCCGGCATGAAACTTAATTAAATGTAGCCCCGCGACATAATAACGACTTAAATTTCAATTAGTTCGCCGCTTATCTTGGACGAAGCGCCGCTGCAGGCGTCGCTCGAATTACGGACATTCTCTCGCTTAATGGTCAGCTCGTTTGCGAATGCCCGACGGAGCCGACCTTTTGACGAGCTGCGTGTGTGATCAGCGCGAAACGCACCGCTTACGTTCGATCACTCCGACCCCTCTGTGTTGTGCGCAAGCTGAGAACGGTCGAATCTCGATGCCGTGTTTGACTTTGAGTATGATTCTACTGCAGAACATTTATTAGGTATTTCCGAGTAGAGGTACGAGTATTTACAGGTTTTATGTTTCTTTGGTTATTATTTAAATTTCTATGATTTGATTTATATAGAAATTTCAGTTAAATTGTTTTCATTTATTGGTCTCAGCAGTCTGTTGATTAAGGACAACAAAATCGATATTTTAAATTATTCTTGTCGATAAAATTTTATTTTGACATTTTCTATAGTCTGCTATAAAGTTAGTTTTCTGATATACTTCTATTCCCTTAAGAATAATTTAGTGCAAAACTTACTTGCCAAAGGTAGGATTGAGCTGATTGGGAATATAGTTTTTTCTCTCGTTGATGCTATTCTTGCCAAGCTTAATTAGCAAGTACGGATCGGCTTTTCCGGTCAGAGGATCTGTAGGTCTTAGATCGATGGCTGTGCGTAAATAATCGTAAAATTGAGTAAGAGAAGAGTTTATCGGAAAAAAATCGAAAGAGATAAAAAAACGAATTTATAGCACGCAGAAGTATAAGAGAACACAAGTACGGCAGACGGATAAATACAAAAGGAGACCTAATATCTTTGTTCTAGGAGCAGGAAACGTAAGAGAAGTCGTTAAATAGAGGAAATTGAATCATCTTACAAATTAGACATTTTCATACTTTCAATATTTAAATAAATAGTTAAAAAATCGAATCAAAATTAAAATTTAAATATTTTAAAATGTTTTAAGAAATTTAATAAAGAAAATAAATAGAAAATATACTATTTAGAGTAAAAAACGAGAGGCAAAAAAAAAAAAGATTAACCTTGTTTAAGCAGTATTTTAGTATAGATTTCTTTAGTAAAAGAATATTCTTACAGACATTAAACCAGATTATTATTTTTCTACAATGTATGAAAAGTTCCGTAAAAAAACTCTTTACAAAGTATCAATCAGAATTCTAATATAAATAAAAGCTAATTTTAATTTATTTGTAAATTAAAGTATTATTTACATTCGCAGCTGCAGAATAACAAACGCTCGAACCAACGTTTTAGCGCTTATTTTCACTCGTAATTAATGAGAGAGCCAGTACTTTGTAAACAGTTAAATAATAAATTAATTGCTTATTATACACCACGTTGATTGCAAAAATAAAACGCAATATATACTGTGACGTTAATGATGAAATTAAAAACAAAACGCACTCAGTTCTGTTTATTTTAAAATTTTCAAATGCACATAAACTTTAAAAGAGCCCGAGATTAAACTTCATACTTCCACGACAGACATTCAAAAAATGTATTATTCAGCGTTTCGATCCAGAACCCTCCTCCCCCCTAAAACCCATAAAACCATCTTTCCGCGCGTAGCATAACGCGCGAAATTAGGCCGGTGCCGGGCGCGACTTTACGCTTTTTTTTACAGTACCTTTAACGGCGTAGAGGCGGACGATAAGCTGCAGGGGCTCGTGCGACGGATAGTCGCTGCAGAGGCCGTAGCTTAAGCTCTTGCCAGCGGAATTCACGCAGACTGCGCCATCGGGATGCGGCCAGCGATACGCCGCGATGTAGCCCTGAGGCCAGTGAATAAAAACGGATATGAGCTTTTTTTCGCCGGGGACAAGCTGATTTGGATTGTTCGGCTGGTGTGAACGTGTAGTTTTGGAATTGGAGGGAGTTTTTCGGTGTCTGTGGTAGAATATTATTTCTTTGATGGAGAACTTAAAAAATTGAAGCAATAAAGAAAACAAGTGCAATTTTCTGAGACCTAATATCACTAATGCAGTGGTTAAAAAAGAGTGAGATAACGTAGCTTTTATGAGCGAATAATAGTAAAGATAAAAATCTTTATTCCCACTCATTTTTCTACATTGCGTGAGCCTTCTTTTCTTTATTGTGAGTACAAAGAATATGTTATTTCTCAGAAATTTCAAAGAATTGAAAATAGAAGTTATTAGTCATTTATATAAATACATTTAACCTTTAGATCGCCGGGTTTTTGACAAAATAAAAAATTTATTTTTCCCACATAAAAGTGTTCTGAGGCCTACTAGGTAGGACCCAATCAAGGGTGGATATGTGCGAGTCCCGGCTGTCTAAAGGTTAATAAATAGAGAGCTGATAAAATATTTTATGTGAATGTTAGTTCCCAAGATTACACAGTGATTAATGTATGTATTTAGAGAGTGTTAGTAAAACATTTACTACAAAAAAAATGCAAGCTATGAGTGAATACGTAAATTTCAATGAAAAATACAATGCAAACTTTTTCATGCAGTTTCAAAATAAATCAGTATTTCTATTAACTATCTAATTAGGCACGAAAGGCCTCAATAAAGCTTATTTAAAAAAAAAACAAAAACTATCTAATTATCTGAATGAAAAGCACAAAGATTTTAATATTTTCTTTAAAGGAAAAGAAACGAAAACAATTTTTAAATTCATTGGCCAGTAAGCCCTCTATATCTACAACAATGCCATCCCCTTTAAAAGTTGGCATTGCAAATTTTATCGTTATTCCATCGCTTCTTTCTGCAGAGCATCACAGCATTATAGAATCGGTCGAGCAGGAGAGGGGCGTTACTTTGAATTTGCCGGCATAGTGCTTCTCGTCGTACTTTTCGCCGGCAACTTTCTTGCCGCGTTTCAGCTCGAAAGTTCGTAATCGGTCCTGAAAGCCGGAGAACTCGGGCTGCGCCTCTAATTCCGCGGGGTAAACCTGATTTTCGAAGATTTACATCGGGGACTGCATTCCTGACCAGACTCGCATGCTCGGGTACCAGTAACCCGTTGGCGAAAAAGAAACTTAAGGGCAAAAATCTCGTGTAAAAACTTGACAGAGGTCAAGTTGCGTTTATTCGATTTTGCGTTATGAATCGTACCGCAGGGAAAATAGAAATGGATTTTTAGGAGCTTTTTAGGCGAGATTTTTAAAGAAATGTATTAGTGAAGGGAAGGGAAAATGACCAGTTTGTTAAGGAATCTGACTTGATGGAAAAACGTACTTTGTCTAATACAATGAATGCCGAATTATATTTATATTTTAGTTGTTTTTTATTGGTACCTTGACCTAGTCATATTAGCTTGAACCAAAAAACCCCTCGAAGGCAAAATTAGTAGTAGTAGTAGTAGAATATATTTTTATTGGCCTTAACATAGGTTACACAGCCATGACACAAGGAGACAAAATTACAAGTTACTTCAAAACTAACTCCGTCTACGGGTCATTTATCTAACTTATATAAAGGCGCTTCTAGCTTTGTGAGAATTCAGCTCTTAGCTTTAGTCTTTAGGTCAAAGCAAAATTATATAAGATATTTTGATTCGCTGTGACCCAGACAATATCTCAACCAAACATGTACACTGGTAAATCTACAAGTAGAGGGAACTGGAATCGACTAGAAACAATTATTTTATTTAGATTTTTATCAAGGTTCCATTTTTAATTTAATTCATACACCCAAACATGCATTTTTGTATTATTATTATTATTATTATTAATTAAAAATAGAATTGTACGTTTCTCTTCTGGATTAGATTTCTTAATAAACTGAGCATTTGTTTCTTTTGATACTTTATATATAGAAAGTTTTGAATAATTCTTTTTAATATGAAGGAGGAATATTTATATACACTTACTTTTATTCTTCCTGGAAGAAGAATCGACGAATGGGGGTTTGGCGCAAGTCCATGATCGTGTATTTTCATTTCCTGAAAAAAAAAGGAAAAATAAAAATGTAAAAAATGTTTACATACCTAAGCCTTTTTAATTTCGCTTAAAAGATAATGCATTGAGTTTTTTTTCCTGAAAATATTTAAATATTAAATTTCTCAAATAAAATATCATTGATATAAAAAAAAAAATTACTGATAGAAGGAATTTATCTAGAAAAAGATTCACAACTTTTGTTCTTAATACTTTTTACGGTACTGAAGATTAGATTCTTGTCTCTCCCTTAACCCTATTCAATCCATTTTCCCTAATTTGCTAAAATAGTAAAATGAATTTCATAAAAAAAAAATAAAAAAAAAAAAAAAACAATTATTAAAAATGTTATTAACGTAAACTTTATTATAATTTTATAAAATTAATGTTACTTATTTTATGTGCAGAGAAAACAAAAATGTCTTAAATAAAGTTGGCGAGTCACTACGGGAAGCATTTATAATGGGTATATTTACGTCTAACATAAGTAGATGAAAGCCGAGTTTAGTCAGACGAATCGTTTATGCGCATCCTTTTCATCTTGCCAACTTTAATCTTGGCATTTTCATTTCCAACGAAAATAGAATGATTATTTGAAAAGAATTTCTTTTCTATTAAGTCCTTTAGTAATACTAAATATGCTTTTAAAGAGCAGAGGAAAAAAGGTTCCTTTTATTGACATGATTAACATCTTTCATCATTTAAAAAAAAAATCTTTCAAAGTAAATCAAACGCGAAATTATTGACATTGTGTAAAAGATGAACATACCTAACTTAATAAACGTTTATCGTTAATAATTCATGACAAATTCAACATTAGCAATATTAAAATATATCTTAATAGGTAGAAAAATGAAAAAGGAGCTATTTTATCTATGAATATAACAGAATGATACAAAACCATTATGGAACTTTCAAGTCATTTACAGGTGAATGAGAATTTCCGCAAAAACACCTATCATTATTCATTAAAGAAAGTATCTCCCCTTAAGAAATGGGATACTCGACTAAACTCTCAAGCCAATGATTCAGCTTCCAAGCCCTGAAAAATGTTTTCAGCCGCGAAAGGCCCTCTCCTGTATTGGAAACGCACCTCGAAGGAGGAGTAGTACTTGCTCCACCAGTCGCCCGATTCATCCTCGTCATTTGCAGCCGGCGGCGGCGGAGCAGCGAGCCATGCCTGCTCCTGGCCGTCGTTCCTCCAGCGCAGCAGTCGTTTGAGAAAGTGCCCGGCCGAGCTTGACAGCCGCTTGTAACTCAGCTGCGCCGAGGCCTCCGCCTTTGCGATGTCGTCCGAGTCGAACGTCGACTCCGGATCCTTTTTGCCCACGGCGGGGAATTCGACCGGAATTGAGTCTGGAAAAACGAGCTCTTTTTTTGAATGACCGATTGATCGGTGCTGAGCTGGTTTTTTTTTCAAGTATTGAACAAATTGAGATTAATTTATAAAATTTTAAAATTAACTTATTAAATGCTGTGTTAAACAAGAACAGCGGGCTTAATAAATGGCTTCTAAGAGCATGAAGCATGGCTTTGAAACTAAATATTGAGTTCGCGAGTAAACTTGACAACTCTTAATATTTTCCTATCAAAATTTTCTCTTACAGTGCGCACTCGGTTGGAACTGGCTTGCGGAATGATAAATGGCCTTTTCGTATTCGATCTTCGTTATAAGCGGGTGCATGAAGACATGAATCGTAGGGACGTTGCACACGCCCACGTACTTCAAATAGCCGAGTCCTCGTGAATCGTAGGCCTTTATCGTCACTGGCGGATAGTAATTTACATCTTCTGGCATTTCCTGAGGTAATTGATGACAAATTTTCAAAAAGTTTTAATATAGCTAAACAACACATCGCCAAAGCCCGCAAAGAGCTCACCATATCGACGGTAAGGTGAGTCTCTTTAAAGTTGGGGAACTTTTTCGCGTTCTCCATGATCTCTGACTCGACATAGACGCCACCGCACTCGACGACGATTTTCGGTCTGCGGACGGCCAGGAGATTCACACGACGCACGTTCCGCACACCCCAGAACACGATTTCGAGGCGGTAACTCGCCATCCGCGGCCGGATGCCCTCCGGCACGTGCAGAACCTCCTCCGAAAACTCGTCCGGAATGTCGAGCGGGACGTCCGAGATCTGGCTGTCGCCGATCTGAATATGTTTTTGAAGAATTAAAATAAATTTAGTATTTAATAGTTTATTTGTCAATTCGCGGATAAGGATTTATAGGGATTAGAGGTTTATAGATTTTGCTTAAAGGATATAGAGTTACGCAAATTTTCATGGGACTATTTGTAGTGTAGTGATACAAGTGTTTTAAAATTCTATGTGACCTACTTCACTACATCTAAAGAGGAATATATCGCAAGCTTGTTTCAGTGCAAAAGTTGGCACGGGGTTTTATTTATTGAAAAGATATTTCTGCAATTAAAGTCACTATTAAAATCATTAAGACTGAAATATGGTCGTGTTTATGATGTTTTCCCTTTTTTCTCGAGCCGCTAATTGCATACCCTTATAAAGCTTTTACGCTCTAGTTTAAGTCTGCACTTCTTTTAAGGCAGTATTAATCGTTTTTATTTGTCTGGAAATAAAAATACATCTTACAGTCTGATTTACTGCTCCATGCGGTCATAAATAGAAGAAGTAAAACCCTCAATTTTAAAGTTGTCTGCCAAAACTGAATATCGTTCGCAAAAAATACACCTTCCAATAATTTCATTCCGCATTCAAAAATATTTTTTGTGGCAAACTCAGTCCATTGCTCACTTCTAATTTTACTGTCCCGACGATCCTCCGAATACCCCCAAGAATCAATGAGCCCTCGATGACGCAGAATGAGAGAAAAAAGCGAACCTCTATGAGTTCAAGCGCCACGAGGACAGCTCCGCTGTAGTCTCCTTGGCCGGAGAAATTGTACCAGCGCAGCTTGGCCGGAAAATCGGGCGGCGAGTACGTTTCCGTGTTGAGCTTGACCAGCGGAGCGGCGACGCACCTGCCGTACAGCTCCAGCTTGTTCTGCGCTTGTAGATCAAAGAGAGTTAGAGCACAGCTTTAGCTTCCGGCCAGTTTTCCATGTAAACGCTCGCCGTTTGTTAACATGGATTAAACTTGTTACTTGGCCGGGCTATTGGTTACATTGATTAGACGTGGTGATTTGCGTGAGAATTGGAACTAATCAGTGGATATGTTTTATTGTAAGTATTTAGTTCCTTCGACGGTTAAAAAGCTGTTTGAGATGTCGACAAGTAAAATAAAATAATAACATGTTTTAGTATAGTAATATAGTAAGTATCTCCGACAATAAAGTTTTGTCATTTTTATTGGAAAATTCTAGGTAATAATATTTTTGAAACATTTATATGTAAAAGCATATTAAAAAGGAAAAATAATAATGCATAATATTAATTCTTTAAAAACTCTAAAAAATAATGTGGTTTTAATTTAACAAGAAGGTTAAACCTGGCAGTCAATTTCAACTCACTAAAAAATCCCTGTCAAAGGCCTCGAACACAATATTCGGTGGATGGTTTTTCACGTAGTCGCGCATGCCGTGGATGTCAATAGGCGGAAACACGAGAGTCTGATCCCAGATCGGATCGAGTGTCTGTTTGATGACCTGCATGCCATTCGGCGAATAAACGTCAAACAAGCGAATCTCTTAATTTAAGTACCAAGCACTGAAATTTGTGAATTTCAAAGTCGGAAAATAGATAAAAATAAATTGAAGATTATAAATGATTAATGTACTTAACAAAAGGTTATCATTTTTTTTATTTAATTAAAAATAAATTTTCGTTGCTTGCAGAAGAATCTAAAAATAAATCTCGGAAACGTTCTTACATAAAGACTTTAGAAAACTTTAATCTGATCTAACATAAATATTAGTCAAGAAAGCGAGCTAATTTTTTTCCTTGTTATAGTCTTTCATGCAGGCTTGCCTTTGTGTTTAGTGAAATACTGCATTTTTTATCGTGTACACTAAATCTTCCGACTTGAGCATTCTTTGAAAACTTACTCTTGTCGCCATAGTATAGCCTTGAAAAATAACCCGCAGCAATGGGTCGAGTAACCCAGAGGAATCCATTCCAGGTTCGAATCTCCCTTGAAATATGTGCGCTCGAAGCTGAAATTTCTGAAAAATTGCTTTACGCTTTTACGTATTCGTTTTTAAGAAATCCGTTCAGAAAGTAGCTAACTTAAGATTGCCTTAGAATTGTTTTGTTAGATTTAAACATTTTTTTTCATTCTGTAAAGGGAGCTTATTCTACTGAAGCTGTTTAACTAAAATTAGAAATAAGTATTTGATGTGATTTAACGCCAATTCTACGTACTTTTTATCCATAAGCAAATCCAATAAGAGACAACTACGATTTTACGATCACAGCTGTGTTTGGACACATAGCAGGAAAATGTTGTTAATGATGACCGGTGGCCCTAATATGAATTGGTTAAACTTCTCACAATTCAATTTGAATTAATTGCACGTTGTTGCGCACAGAGCAAATGCATTTGCGGTATGTATTATCGGGAACTATTGACCTATAGGTTCACATTATCAGCACTTATCTTGCAAATACACTCCGTATAACAGTGGTCATTCTTTTATTAATAAAATTGATAAATTATTGTACTACTGATGAACAGTTACAATATTTTTGTACGATAATATGTTGTTTTTTTGCATATATATTTTTTTTATTTCTTTTATGTTTATTTCATTTAAATTTTAAAGAAAGTAAACAAGACAAATAAATTAGAAATCAGCTTCTACCGAATAGCTTCTAATCGATTCATTTTTCATTCAAAGAGTCACACATAATTTAATACTCACCGAGGACTTTTGGTAGTCAAAGATCTCTGGAAAAACATCCTCCCCCTTTTTCACTCCCTCCTCAGAAATATACCCCGGAGGTATGGCAGCCCAGCAATTCTTAACGTACGCAGAGCTGCCAAGCCACAGGAATACGTCGCTCTTGCACGCGGCCCTATGGGGTATCATCGTCGGATCGTCGATCATCTTTGGTCGGTCGAAGAACAAAGTAAACCATTGGCCGCAGCTACTTCCGCGTTCCGATTGTTCCTCCGCGAAAATCAGCCGCGACGCCGGAAGTCGGGCGTAGGCCAATTTGCGCGAACCACTCAGCATCCAGAGGAAAACGTCTGGCAGACTATGCTGCGGCTGTTGAAAAATGGAGCGACAAAGATATTAGGAATTCATGGGGAGCCGCTTAGAAAAATGGAAAACCCAGAATAACTGTCGGATCGTGAAAGATGCAGTATTTTGGGTAAAAGTAAGGGTTTTGGATATTTATTCTTTTGGCGCTAAAGCAGTGTAACATCTGTGACTGTGAAGTCTCATTTATCAGAGTATTAATGTTTTTGGAAGTTAGCTCTATCCTTAAAAAGCTCATTAATGTCAATTTTTTATTTGACGAGTATTAAATATTTAACAATTTACTCCAAAAAAGAGAAATAAGAGCTATATAGTATGTGAAATATTTTGTTCCGTATTTAAATTGTAGTACACTGAGAGAATTTTTCGTTATAAATTACCGTAAAACTCACTACAATCGTGGGACGTCGCGATTTTGTAGGGAACTTAATGCGTCTTTTCCTTAAAAATTATTAATCATTCAAGACAATTTATTGAACGTAACGTAAAATTTT
>UCOM01001314.1:0-44050 GCA_900474385.1 Ormyrus pomaceus
ATCGCGGAGAGTGCGTATATAGGAGAGAGGGGGGGGGGGGGGGAGAAAGAGAAAGTTGCAAAGAAATAACGGTGTGCGCGGGGGGTCGATGAGCGCGACGGAGTCGGCCGCGCGCCGGAGAAAAGTAGCGAGGAAAGAAAATACGAAGCCATGGCGCACTGACGTACAGCGCGGAAGAAAAGATACCTCGACAGAGAGCGAGAGAAAAAAGGTAAAGTAAGTAATAGGGGTGTGTGCGCGCCGGGCGCGAGAGAGCGAGACAAAGTGAATGTGAGAGTCGCGGAGGTGTGGAAAATGTACCTCGAAGGACGCGCGCGCCGCCACCGCAAAACGAAGAAGGAGAGAAAGGCGATATAGATATCATGTACCTTTGGGGGGGAGAGAGGGGAGAAACAGAAGAATATACGAGGAGAGAAAGGCGACTTAAGCCAGTCGGTCCGTGCGCCTCTTGCGGGCTTCTCCTGTCCTCTCCTCCGTTCTCGGGAAGTTCTCTGCAAATCCCCGAGGGGCCTCGCCGCGAAGTAGCGGAGCCGCCCCCTCTCCCCCCCGTAAGATACGCCACTGCGCGCATAACGGCTACTCCTCCGTATATATACATGCGAAGCCGAGCTCGCAGCCATAAGCGAACTACCGATACCCCAAAGGCTGGTACGGCTCTGCTCATTTCCGGGAAAATGCACCGCGAGGAGAGAGAGAGAGAGAGGGCCGGCTTGTTTTCCTCGGGATATAATGCTTGATGCGCGCCGGGTTGTAAAGGTCGCACCTGTGGGAGCGCTTGAGAGAGAAAGACTCTCGCGAAATGTGGAAGCATCGAGGATTCGGGCTACTCTGCCGGGACCCCCACGGCTATCGTAAATGATTCGGGAGAGGCTCTTTAGCGGGATATTTCGAGATGCCGTTTCTTTTGAGTTGCTCTCGAGAATGAGAGATCAAACGGGCAAATTCGCCGAGGGATACGGCTTTTATTTGCTGCCTGTATTCCGGACATCAATATTTAGACAGCCTTTCGCCTTGGAAGGTTAATTCAAAAAGTACGCCCGCCTTGGATAATAAATACGTTCTGCCGACTTGGCAGTTTAATAAATTTCAGTCCGCCAGGCAGAAGTCACGGTTTTGCAGTTTACGCAAACAAATTCAATTCCGCAAAAATAATAATCCGTCGCTCCTACGTACGAGGCTCGTTTCCGCGAATTAATTACGAGAGCAGAGCTTCCTCGAGGCTCCTGTACGCAGGTCTTAAGTATCCATTTGTGTGCACGCGGAGCAGGCCGGGACGAGATAAGATTTATCGATACGCCCGGGGACGGGCGAGAGTCCCTCCTCCCCTTTCCGGGACGCGCACTCGGACGTGTGCCGCGAAGTGCGTCATTCTTTCGAGAGATATCGTCGCGCCTGGAGGACTTTTGCCGAGGAGCCTCGCAACGGCAGTCGGGGTGCATAGCATTTCGTCGAAAGGTCTTCTTTGAGGACCTGATGAATCTAGAGTGACGGCGACGGGTGGAATAACGAGGTGCCGCGGCGACGAAAGGAGTCAACAGTTTTTTCATAAAATATCAGTGGAGACACTGCCTTTTTTAGAGGATTCGTGCAGGAATGAAGATGTGAGTTCTTTTGTAAAAGATTTGATATTGAAAAACGTTGCAAAGATGCAGCGAGACCCCTCGGTGGCGGGCAAAAAGTAATTAGCACTTGCTCGAATGTGGGCGATATAAAAAGTAATAGTTTCATTTCCGAGCGTAATAAAACGCATTTATATTGCCCTGCGAAACGAGAGCGCATAAAAGCAAGAATTAGTGCAGTTATTAGCCCCGGAGAATATACATACGTTCCGCGCAGCACTATTTATCTAAAGTAGATCTTAACAGCAAACTGTTCATCCAATTCTCGGCCGGGGGGGCACTAACTCGAACGGACAGGTACTAACCCCCGAACGTCGCGATGGACCGACTGCCGCGGCCAGAAGTCACAAATTGACGGACGTTAGAGGCAAGGTTAACAGGGTAATTTACTGTTTACGTTTCTTTCCCCTCACCGACATCGAGAGAGAGAGAGAGAGCGAGTAGTCTTTACGGGCATCCGGTAACTGCTCCAGTTTCCTTCCCCCCGTCGTCGTTGATTACTGTTTCTGCACGGCGTATCGGGGAAGTATACGGCGGAGGTCCGTTCGCTGCAAAATTCATGTACGGCGTTACGGGGGGGAATGATCGCGCGTCCTACTTTACTGCCATTTTGATACGCGTGATCCTTCGAATTAGTCAGCCGGATTAGGCGGTTTAGCCTCCGACCCAGATCGAGGACCCGGGAAGCCCGTGAAAAAGGAACTCTTTTCTTGGAAATGGCTCGGCGTAATGGTCCGGGGTTATTTTGGGGGATAAGTTCCTTGTACTTCTGCGATTTGTCTCGTCGAATTATGGGCCTCTGCGGTGGACAGGATTGACCGCCTATTGGATCTCTCGCTAATTCAGTACGTCTGAGTATATCTATAATTAGGCATTAGTATTGCGTTTGTGGTTTGAAATGACGAGCCTGTCGGTTTTGTCGTTATTTATGAAAACTTTGTAGAATTCAAGTGTATCAACAGCATTGCGGTTGAAACGGTTTAATTTCAATGAAAGTAGGTCAGCAATCAGCAAAATATTTAAACATTAACCTAATGTAACGAATGGCAATCGCTTAATTAACACTGCTTACACGGCAAACGTTTCATTAAACGTCCTCCGAGACCAAATTAATTACTTTCTAATTAGCAATCATTCGCGCTGCGCATCCGTCGTCGAGACAATTAAAAAAATCACGCGGAAACATTCGCGATCCTTACAAAAGGCAATTCACAGCGGCAAATGTAACTTCATCGCGGAAGGCACCGTTCCGAATCGCAAAAATTTGCATCCAAATATCCGTCAAAAGCATCGACACGAGCCTCGCGCGCGTCCTCCTCCCCCTCCCGCGAAAACGGCACAGCTATTCAATTCGCAGTTAAGCCAATTCCCGACACAAATTCGAGATCTCGGGATTGAGATAAACGCGCGCCGCTCGGAGAGAGAGAGAGGAAGGAAACCCTAAGATCGATTACCCTCCTCCCCGCTTATATATCTATACACACGCACAAAGAGCCACGCGGCGTCGGCGGCGGGGCGGCTCTTATCTCGAGCGCTTTCACTGCGAGCTTACTCTCCCGTTATCGCTGCTCTCTCCTCGGACTCGCCTTATTTCCGGGCCCGGCGCGAGCGCGCGCGCGCTCCTGTATAAAGGAAGACCCGAGAAAATTTTACTCGATCGCCCCTCCTCTCCCGGAGCGAGAGCCGGCGGCGGCGGCGGCGGCTGCCTTTCACCGACGCGTGCGTGCACGTAAGAGCTCTTTGTAATTACTCTCGCCTCTTTCATCGAGCGAGACCGCACGGCGTCTTTAGCCGCAGGGCTTTTATTTTCGGATTTTTATGCCGCGGCTCGTCGGGCCTGAGTTTACGGAGGGCTCGGTTTAGGGCTTCAATCGGATCGGTGGAGTGGCGGGGTGAAAAGTTGACGCTGTAATATGCTAAATGTAGATATATTTTTCGTTTTGTTATAAGAGGCAGGAGTATGAGAGTGTTTATTAAATTGAAGAGTATGACGAATGCTAATACCCGGCAGAATATTCCGTTGCATTCTACGTATATTAACATGTATTATGTAAATGCGAGGGGAGTGCGGAATTCAAATCTTTTTAAGGCACTTGGCAATTTTATGAAAAAATTTTTATTTATTATATCTCTCCGAATTTCCAATTTTTTAACCCTCGGAAGGATATTACATTTTTTTTAGGTCTTAATGAATGTATTCGATGACAAGAGACTTAGATCTACTTAGTTCACACAGCTTCACTATCCGGAAGATTTGAAAGTTCAACAACTGTGTTCGAGTAAAGATTAATGCCTCGAAAAATATTTTAACAAGTTATTACGAAGGAAGTATCAGCAGTCCATTAATCACGGGCCGCCAGCCAACCCTTTCGCATTACTGCGGCAGTCACATTGAAAAGTTTGCGATATTTATGGGACGATGGAGTTAAATTCCTTATTCATTGGTTATTTTCGCATCTGGTCATGCATACAAATAAGTCTTTACTAACGCGGCCCGAAATGGAATATTAATGCCCCGCGTCTCAGACGGATATTAGGATATAGTACATAATTCAAAGTATTACTGCAGGGGGAAGGGGGCAGGCGAGTAAAACGGTGCACAGCGACGGGAGCGTAAATAACGTCGTATCGCGTAATTAATTTTTCGGCCTCGGCACCCGAGAACGGAGTGTAACGCAAATGAGTTTCGAGCATTCAAGCGAAACAAGTCTATCGGTCGATCTCTGCAAATTTCCCGTCACGTAGCGTCTTTTATTCATCTCTGACGCGGACATATTTTTTCCCGGCTCGCGACCCCCCCCCCCCCCCCTCCACCCCGCTATTCATCCTTTGACCTGATTTACCCTTGGCTACCTCATAAAGGAGCCGCGCGGAGGAGAAAAAATAGCCATCGCAAGCAAAGCCAGTTTGTCGACTCGGTACAGCGATTTCATCCGCGGCCGCCGCTGGTGATGTATATGTACGCTGCCCGTATTTTTAATAAAGAAATTGAAGCGCCGCGGGATCCCGGAGCTTAAAGGACTCGCTCTCTCCCCTCTCGTTTAATGAATTTTCGAACAATTTCCGAGCGGCCCCTTTGTCGGAATTAAATTAAGTTGCAAAAGATATTCGGCGCTCGCGCGAGGCCGCCGCTTGGAATATTTTATGAAAAATAGTGTGATGCCCCGTTATGATATTAAAGTTTCTACGATACCGCGAGTATGCTTTTATAAGCGTTTCATTGCGATTTGGCGAGAGTAAATTTCAATCCGTGAAGTGCGGTTGAGCTGGTTTGAAAAAGAACGAGAGGGATTTTAGTTTTCATGCTTACACGATTTCCTGCTCCCACTTGATGACACTTGTAGTTGGGATTCTGATTGTAAAGAGTTTGCCTTACACTTCTCGGGTTCTGTTCAACGCAAAACCTCCTATAATCTTTTCAATCATTCGAGTTTACCTTGCAAGATAGCTTTTCGCTCCGCCAAAGTCTCTCTCGCAAATCTTTCGATTCTAAAATCATCGAACAGCCAAGTTCGGCGTTATAGCATTGAATAAAACGGTAAAGCAAGATGTAAGGGAATAGACCGGAGCGACGTATCCCGAACCTCGGCAAAACGGAGCGCCCGATTATCCGAGACCCGCGCATATCCTGATTGACAGACAAGGACGTCGATGTACATTTCCTCGGTCGGGCAGAGAGAGTCAAGAATTGCCTCGGCGCCCCAAATCGACACCCGTTTTTCCCCCCGGAAACGCACGCGACACTTCGCGCCTCTCGTCTTCTGTGCATCTGCGCGCGCGGATATACGCGCGAGGAGGAACGAGTGTGCTCTTTCTCGAGGAGACAGAGAGAGAGAGAGAGAAACCGCGCGGGGAAAGCGATGGCTTTTGACAATATTGTCGCAGGGGGGCCGCTGAGCCCTGGGATCGGGGGCTTTTCTCCCCTCCCCCCACCCACCCGGCGCCGATCTCGCGGCGAGACTTATGCTCTCTTTTCCGTCTTCTGCTCCTTTGTTTGATCCTTCCTTTTGTTGCCGCGGTATGCGAGAAAGAGAGAGAGAGCTCGGAGCATTTTTCAAACGCGCGCGGGCACGTCAGTTTTGCCGCCCGCTCGCGCGCGATGTCAGATATACGTATATATAAAGTTCTCGGAGACGACGCGGCTCCGCGATATTACGGAGGACGCCGCGGCTTACGGGCGGCTGTTTTATTCGCCGCAGCGATCGCGGGATTCAGCGCCGGGGGGAGAGAAATATAATGATGCATTTTTGATGACTCGGCGCGCGGGGCTCGCGATGCACCTCGCGCCGCCGCGCGGCTCGATTTTTTTATGGATACCGGCGGCGAGCCCGATCGCGCGTCGACGCGAAATATGGCTCTTGTATTCATAAAAGTCTTACTTAACGATGGAGTGATCGACCGCGCGAATATCTGACGTGTCTTGGATTTCTTACTACTGGAGGATCTGCAGAGATTTTTTTTTTTTTTTTAATGCTTTGACAATCTGATTTGTGAATATTGTTAAATTGGAAACTATGTTGAATTTATGAAATCTCGCGATGATAATTTGGATATTGCCATTATAATTTTTAATTGCATTAAAGATTTTCATTGATTAAATATCTATAAACGAATTTAGTAAGTGGGTACTCGATTTGTCGAGATATTCAAATTTAAAATTAATTATAACAAGTAATTCTAATTAAATTCTAATAATAATCTCGTACATTTCAGCGGTAAAGCGCTGCAGTTTTTATATGAAAAAAGTGCTCCACTTAAAAATAATACCTCGTTCAATGCTCAAAGAACCGTTTGCTCGAGTTCCTGCGCGAAACCGTAAACAAGGCACGTTAATCGAAGCGAGGCTCGAGAGGCCGAAGAGTGGTCGAAAGTCGAGTGCTTCCGGAAAGCGGAAGATCAAAAAAAGCGAGCAAAGAAAAGAGAAGAAAAAACAACGCAAACCCCGAGGAAGGAAAGTGAATACTCGGGGAACGTTTCGAAACCGACTCTCTCCGCGCGACTGTCGAAAACGCAACAACAAAGCGCGCGCAAAGAGCAATTAGGAAAACTGTTGACGATCGAGCGTGCTTCGCGGAACGGGGGGGCGACGGTTTTCGTTCGGGGACGACGGGAAAAGGAGCGGCGAGGTGAAACTCTCTCTTTCCCTTTCCGCGGGAGAGAAAAAAACGCGCGAGGCGTAAGTAGAGTGGGGACGGCCGGGATTCAGTGAAAAAAAAGAGGACGTAATACAGAGGGAAAGTGCGCGAGAGCGCGAGCGAGAGGAAGAGAGAGAGGGAGAGAAAAGGATGATGAAAAGAACGGGAAAAGTAAGAGGGCGAGGCACGAAAGGGTGTGCAGAAAGGTAAAGCAAGGCGCAAAAAGGGTCTTAAATTACAGGGAATATGGTAAATAACTTTTCTGTAAAGGCCGCGACGCGACAGAGAAAGAGAGGAGAGTGGAGGGGCGAAAAGGACATTCGAGTCGGACAGAGACATTGAATTAAAAAAAAAAAAAAAAAATGAGGATGACGAAGAGGAGAGCGAGTGCAGAGGCGCAAAGAGTAAAGAGCACGGAAAACGCCACTGCACGACTCGAGTGTACGGCTATGGTCAGGGAGAGGAGAACATTTTAGAACATTTTGCGCGAGTCGGTCTTGCCCCGAGTTTTTGAGTTCTTTTTTTTTTAAACGCGCTGAAGCTAAACGGGAGAGATACGCCGTGTTATCATTAGCAGTTTCGTACCTCTCTCTGAAAGCATGCGAATTTTTCTCTTAATTCTGACCCTCTCAACGTTCGTTACGTATTTAATGTTCGTTCTTGTACTGAGTGAGTGTATGTTTAAGCACTTGCATTAATAATATTTGGATTTCGAAGGACAAACTACAGAAAAAGAGTTGAGTACATATACTACAGTAATCTTTTAGCTACTGGACAAAAACGCAGTTGTAAAAGGCTTCAAATCATATTCCATTTTCAAAACGTGAGAATTACCATCTTTTATAATTCTAATCACAAAATTATAAAAAACCATTAAAAATTCCACTTTTTTTTTCCACCGAAGATACGATTCCCATATCAGTGCGTTAAAGCGCCTACAAATCCTTAACGAAAATTCAGCCCCCGCCAAAGTTTCAATTACAGAATTCCCAGACTCGAAAAAACTCATCCCGCGGGTTTACGCGACAGCGGCGGCGGCGGCGGCGGCGGCAGCAACAGGCCGCGACTATCTTCCCCCGGAATTCCAGGGACTTTTACAATGCGCGTAAAATAAGCCGTAAAAGCTCGCGCGCAGCTACGCGCGCCGAGTGTAAAAACAAAAAACAAACGCTCGCGAGAACTGCGCCTAAAACCTATTCGCGCGCCAGGGGGAAGTAATGTCGCGGGCGGGCCGCGGCGCATTTCGCACAAAAGGGGGGCAGGCTCGATTGTGAAAAATACCGCGGGTTGTAAAGTCTCGCGTCGCAGCGCGCTTTTTCGCCGTTGTCGGGCTGCGTTCGACTGCGGCCCCCGGCTTCGCGATTAAAAAGTTAACGTCGCGACGTAACCACGATGTAACTGGCCCGAGGCTCGTTGCGGAATTAAGAGGAATGCCGGGCCGTTTTTGAAATGCAACGAAAAATCAATGGGCTGCCGATAGGAATTTTTTCCGAGGTTTTTTTTTTTGTGGTTCAACGATGCGAAGTATTTTCTTTGCCCGCCCGGATAATACGAGCTGAATTATTCGGCGAGTTGCGTTTTGTTTTGCGCGCGCCGGTGAATTAGGTTCACGTGAAATATTTTAGATAACTCGATTGGAGAGAACGAAATAGCTTTTACGATTGGGCGAATATTGTTTAAAAAAATATCCCAAAATGTAGGAATTTATTGGCGGAGAGAAGGAATTTTGTTAATTAAATTTTTTCAATAACCACATTTTCCCCGGGACTTTCGAGGCTTAAAAATGTTTAGCGCCCTCGGCACAAAGCCGTAACGACTTTACAACTTTTAAAGCCTAATAACTTGATCCACCTTGACCTTATTGTTATGCGGAGATACAATGTGCAAACATTCTTAACCCAAATACGAAGTTTCGGCCGTTGCAAAACTTGCATTAATTTAAATTTTATTGCTTACTTAGTAAATTCGTAAACTATGCTACTGCAGCAAAGTAAACAGCGCAGCAGAATTATCCACATTGTCTACTTTATCATTGTCTAAACTTCGACTTTGCCCATTCAACTTTAAAGCAACGGCTATAAACTGTAGCCGGGATAATGTAAAAATATTAAAACGCGCGATATTTCAAAAGGCGCATTAAAAAATCTTAAAGCTTTTTACGCCGCTGAACTCGCCGTTCAACTTCGGTAATTAGTTCGTCGTTACAAACAAAAAGCGTAAACAAAACGAAAACACATTTCCGACGTTCCTCCGATTTTTATTTTACTCGAGAAGCTCCAATTAACTTCCATTGTTTTTGTTAACGAAATTCAAATTGCGGAAATTTCTCCCCTCGTTATTTCAATGTATATATTATATACAATGTTTTCAAAATAAATATCAGCATTAGCTCCGAGGCAGGCACAAACAATCCATTAGCCAATACCTCCGAAAAACGAGGCGGAATACTAAACAATGAAGTACCAATTTTCATTTCCCCCGGCCAAAAAGCCGGGCGAAATACCGGCATGGCTGAAAAGGAACATACACACACACACCGACAACGGGGGAAACGCGAACTTTAGCGAAAAAGGCAGGCCGGAGAGCTAAAGTTCACGCATCAAGATTTTACGAGAGCCTTTTTTATTCCGACTCCCATCCCTCGGCTCTTCTCCGGAAGGTAGAAAGAGGGGGGATAGTACTCGCATATAACAGTTTATAATCAATGTTGTATTCGCGAGTCTCTTAAATTCTGCAGAGTCGGGCACGCGAGGGACGACGCCCATGAGGTATTATACATGAACTCGAAGCGAAACTGTGGATCCCACCTTACTCTCTCTCCCTCTCCCCGCGCCTCGAAACTTTTCCGCAGCTCTCTTCCGCGAGAGGCTGCTTTTACGAAGACGTAAAGGATATACGTATACGGGAGAATTTCTAAGTGTTTATTCTTCGTAAAAATTGTTGCCGCGCATCGGCGAAGTTCGCCTTTTGAAAAATGCTTTTATTTTGAAGGAGCTGCGAGCTGTGTTGGAGCTGTGGGTGTTATAGTTTTTAGTTTCAGCCGAGTTCTCCCCGGGCTTTCGCTCTTATTTTTCAACTTTTATACGGCTGATAAAAATTTAATCCATTTATTTAATTAGAAACTTTGCCGCGCGCCCCGCGCCGGGATAAAACGAATGCTGTTGACAAAGTTTTCAAATATGATTAACTGTTTTTATATAAGTCGCGAAATTTAAAAAAAAAAAAAATTCAAGCGGTACACTCGAGATGGATCGTTTCCAATTTCCGTCCGAGTAAAGTAAATACCTATTTCATTTAGAAATCTCGCCGCTTTTGCTGGATTTGACGAGCCGTTTTCCATCCTCCCGCGGTTATATACAGTTTTTAATTAACCAACGTTATAATACTGATTGTCAGTTTCTCGTTAACGCGGATGCATAATGCTGGTAACAAATCGCGAATGTTTAGTAATGACATCGCAAGTTTTGCAAACAAAGTAGAGTACCGCCTACTAACGAAGTTAGCAATAATGGGTTCAGTTAATTTTCCTCTTATCCAATTTACATGTAACATTATTTTCGTTTAAAGCAGAGGGTAAACTAATTTGACGTAGCGGAATATAATGTGCGTTCGACAAACAATATTATAATGAATAACAAATAAATAATTAATAATAACGGCACTGTGCTAAATAAATAGATTTTTAAATAAAAGTTTTTGTTTCGGGATTTTAACTGAAATAATATCGCTGAATTTGTTATTGATACACGCAGACATGAATAGAGTGAATAATAGACGCATCAAATACACTTTGAATTGTTTTGTCGGATGCAGATTGTTTTGGATAAAATTTGCAGATGCTATCAACTTGCAATGATGGTGTTAGTTACATATTCACAGCGACATTAAAGTCCATTAGATTTATCGAATTTTGTCTACGAAGCGTTTTGTTATACAGCCGAGAAACGAGCTTTCAAATGTTTATTAAAATTTTATATAAAACCAAACTTTCGAACTTGAATCAATTTGCAGCAGACTCATTTTTTTTTTTAACGTTTCGCCCGTAAATACCGAAAAATACGAGGAGTAAATTGACCAATTAGGAAGGAGAATGAAACTTTTGGGAAACATTCGATTTGCATACAATTTATTTAAATTCCACTCTCATGCTAGACCCGTCGCATTTTAAACTTTGCCATTTTGGCGTTACACTCGCAATTAGCGACCCTAAAGCTATACGAGCATTCTGCCTCATGCAAATCGGATCATTTACAATTTCAATTAGCAATATATCGAACACACTTTTTGAATTCGAATCCGAGCGGTTCGAAAATTTCGTTAAAAAAAAAAAAACAAATCAGCAAGTCAAAACCCTTCCAAGCTCGAGAGAGAGAGAGAGAGAGAGAGAGAGAGTCTAGCTGACTTTTTTGAAACGTCCCTATCTCCGATACACCCGCCCCCGTCCCTTTTTTTTCGTCGGCGCACTACGTGCTCCCGCGGACGCGATAAATTTTTCACGACGCGCCGAGCGAACTTTCTACATCTTTAATAAACGCCTCCGCCGCTCCCGCCGCCGCTTACCTGCATACCTGATGCTCTCTCGGCAGGCTCGAGCGCGCGCACACACGCGCGGCGGGGAACTTTATTAGGCGGGGGTCGGGCATGGAACTACGCGTTAATGGGATGATGAACCAAAAATAACTTTTAACGCGCTTGCGAGTTTAATGAGCGTGACTTTAGTACACGAGAGGATGGTTAAAAGTTCTTTTTTTTTCTTCTTTTCTCTTTTTTCCGCCGGCGAGAGAGAGAGAGAGAGAGGGAGCTGGATACTTTTTCGCGGGCCGAGTTCTCCGAGCTGCGAGAGCGCGATTTTCCGGTATTAATTTTTGAAGGCGCATTCGAGAAGTTCGCCGGGGAGAGGGGGTGGGGAGAACGAGTTCCGCAGTTTATGGAAAATTGTATATTTAAATCCGAAACTCCGTTTAATTTATCATTTGCCGCGGCGATTTTGTTCCCGGGCTCTTTTGCGTGCATAAAACGGCCCCTCTTAAGTGCAACCTGCCGTTTTCAATGCAAGCAAAACTTTCCGCATTTACACACTGCTTATAAAGCTGCGGACTTTATTGCAGTTTTAATTAGATATTAAAACCAAAACTTTTTCCCCGGAAATGCATTTACGAGTGGCAAAGATTTTATTAGCTTATTTCTGTCGCGATGTAATTAAACGTCAGTTCGACGGCTGCTCTCGACGGTTCATTAAATTTTTTTGCATCATTTTCGTCGAGGCAAAAGGTTTCTCATTTTAAGAAGCAATGCACAAGCGCTCCGAAGCTCCCGTCGAAAAATTCTTCGATAAAATTCTTCACCTTTGTGCGCTCGCCTCGCGAATAGACGGGAAAAACGCATTATCTGCATTTCCAGCTTTCGCTTATCGGATTTCCTGCATGCTTAAGATAGGAGCCGAAACTCCGCAACAAAGCCCAGCTCGATGCAGGCATTATCGACGAAATATTTCGTTACCCGTAACGCAAAACCGCTCGATCCAAAAAGGAGACGTAACAAAAAGCGGCCATTTAGCGCGAACAATAGCCCTCCATCCCTCTAAACTCGAGGTCCGATTTTAATTGACGTTCATTATACCCTCGAAACCTAGACGGAAAACATAATCACGACCGGCCTCTGGAGGTTGGAAGAAAAAAAAACAAAAAAAAAGCGCGCGCGCGCTAATAATAATAGCATTGTTTCGGCGCTCCGGGGGCTATTTACGGAAAAGCCCGCCGGGGGGCCGCGGTATCAAGGTATCGAGCGAAAAAGCCGAACGCGCGCCGCGAGTGAAAAATGCGATATGCAAAAGCGCGCGCCGCGGCTCGTGCTACACGAGCCAGACGTCAGAGAGAGAGAGAGAGAGAGAGGGTTTTTGGGGTACAGCGCTTTAACCCTCTCCCAGCGCTATCCATCAAATAATTTATCCAGCTCTTTCTCTTGTTTTCAACGCTAAATAAAATCCCCTCGCTGGCTACTACCTCCCTTTTGTGTTTGTCTGGCTTGTCTACCCGAGGCGTGCCCGGCCTGCTGAACAGAAAAAAAAAAAAGAAAAAAAAAGTCCTCGTGTTTGATCATCTGATCATGTATGAATTTTGGATCGCTCGCCCCGGTTATACCGACGTGATATATTGCCCCGCGTGTACTCTCTGAAATGTGGGATTATAACGAATGTGGAAAATTATTGTTTTAATTGACGTATAGGGTTTTTCCAGCGGGGTGGATATTTTTTTCGGGTCCCGAGGTGGTAAACAATTGCCGATTTTTTATTGCACGATTATATGTTTATCCTGCTTAATTCCTTTTATCATATATGGGTATTCTTAAGAAATTGAAATTCTATTTTCCACCGATAAAACTTAATGGAAAAAAGTATTTACTTTATAAATGAAAAGGTGATTTCGCAGAAAACTGTACGATGTTATCAAAGAGAGAGTAAACTACAATTTTGTAGCTAACGAAAAACTTTGTTATTCCTCGATTCTATATTGTTTTGGAATAATACTACCTCGATAACAGTTTTATTAAAAATTCGTTCAAACGGTTACAATTGTAAAACGAATTGTATTGTCTTCCGTTCGTAACTTAACAAATTTAATTTACGTTACAGTGAAGAAACACAACGAGCATTTCTACAAAGCAAAACGAAAATCCAGAAAACAAACGTCACAAAAACGCGCCCCCCATCTTCCGCGCGATGACGACTGGCCTCCTTCGCCAGTCGCCTCTCTCACTCGATCTCTTTTTTAAATACCCAGCCTTTGCAATTGACAACTGCTCCGGTCCGCGCGTAAATTTCGCCCCGTCCGAAAAAAAAGGAAGAGGGCAAAAAGACGAGCTTCGATTTGGAAAATGGACTCCCCTCCTCTCCCCCTCGACTTTTTCATCCACTCTGGACGGTCAAGCCCGCGTGTGTATATGTGTGTGTACACGTACACGCATAGGCAAATAAATTTAAGCGCGACGAATATTTTCGCGAGAGACAGGAGAGTTTACCTTTTCTCCGGCCGGCGACTCGCTTTATGATTTATTAAAAAAGCTTTTGCCGTTCGTTCTTCTCCCCGGCGTACTCTTTTTTTTTTATCCTTTTCCTTTTATTATTTTAAGTCGCGCGCGAGTCTCTCGTCTTGCCCAAAGGGTAGCGGCCGATGCTTAATAGGATTGGAATATTTAGCGAGCCGAGAGCTCGGCTCTTTTTGTGCGCGCGCTTTGAAAAATTTTTCCAATTTAATGGAATGCTTCGCAAACAAGCGGAATTGTGAAATGTTTCTTTCCCTCCTACCTTTCTTGGCGCGAGGCGGCGCTCTCTTTATCCCTCCCGCTTTATCATGTATATGGCTACTTTTTTTTACTCTCCCTCTCTCCACTTTCGGTCTTTAATTATTTAGGATGTTTGCGCTTGGAAGAAGGTTTATTACTTCGAATGCTTTGTAAACGCCGGCATAGACCGAGTTTCGCCGTTGTCCTTTGAAGTAAATGTCGGAGATTCTGGCCCTTGTTTGCTCGCGTTAGGTCGCATTAAGCGCAAGGGGCGGAATAATTTGATCAATTTTCAGATTTTTTCATTGTCATTCCGTACTGAACAGTGTCATTAGTATTTAATCAGCTGAATTAAGTAAAAAGAAATAAAACTAAATAGTTGCTAATAAAGTTATTATAAAATTTTGCTAACATGCTAAGGAATTCTCCGTATTACCTCGTTTAACAAACACAAAAATTAGCGTAATAAATTTATGATCGCATTGAAATGATTCCGCGAAAAGGCATTGTTCGTTGCTCAAAAGAAATTTAGCATTCGTCATAATAATCCAAATCAGAAAACAATACAATTTCGACGTGCATTCAGCATTTCATCACAAAAGATTGCTCGTACGGCGAAAGATAAAAGAGAGAGGGAGCAAGAAAGCGCAGGAACGAACGATAAAAAAAAAAAAGAACCTCTCTCGCGGTGGATGCGCCGAACAATTTTTTTACCGCTCCATAAAAGTTTTTCGCTCCGATAAAAACCGCGGGCGAGTGTGCGCGCGGAAAGAAAATTATCCTAACAAAGAAATCCCATTACATAATACAAACCGCGAGCCGCCGCCGTCGTCGTCGTCGTCGTCGACTGCACTCTCGACGAATAAAACAAACACAGCGCAGCCGGTCCCGCGAATTTTATTTCCCATCCACTTCTAATCAAATAAAACATAGCCGACCTCCGCCGCGCCGGAAGGAAACTTCCATTTTCCCCGACGTGAAAACTTTGCGGATGAATTTTCCAGCGTCGCGGCTAAATAAAAAATGAGCCCCCCCCCCCCCCACCCCCTCTCGCCGAAAGGAGGAGAGGAGGGAGCGAGGAAAGACGAGGCGGGGGCTGAAAAAATATAATATCGCAAGTACGTTTTCCGTCTTTTTCACCGCGCACAATAAGAGCAGCCGAGCTGATCTCCTTAGGCGGCATTTTAAATGCATTTCGTCACGAGGGGAAGGGGAGAGACGTTGAACGAGCGACGCTCATCTCAATTTCGGCCCGAGAGCGACGACTTCTTCTCTCGGGCCGCGCGTAAACATTCGCCGGGGTGTGTTGTCGTACGTCCCTTTTACCGCCTCTCTATTTTCGGCTCGGCGCTGCGAGGCGGGAAAAATAGAAGCTTCATTTTTCCGGAGCTTACGCTCCTTTTTTTTCCGCCTCGGGAAACGGCGGCCGCGAGCTTTTTTCGAACTTGTCGATACATCGCAGTCGGCGAGCGTCGGGAGAAGCGGATGCCGACGCGCTGATCTGAATTTGCGGTCGGCGTTTGGGGTTTTAAAAATTTATTTCGAGATGGGCGTATTGATTTTTCGGGAAATTCCGGGGGCGCGCGATGGTATACTTTGCGGAAGATAAGATAAGCGAGCTTGATATCATTTTGCGTGCGTTTCGGCGGACGGAAGATAAATCTTTTTCAATAAAGCCCTTTGATATTGCGTTTATTGGAAATTGGCAGAATATATCGACAGCGGGCAATATCAATATTTTCCATTTTGTAAAGAGTCAAATGCAAATGTAACGTTTTGAATTAACGTGGAAATGCGGATTCGGTTGCTGCGTCGGTAGAAAAATATGAGCTTAGCCGGGCAATTATATATATATAAACACGGTCATTATTGGCCTTATTTGAGCTGTGCAACGGTTGCCAAACGTTTGTTTTGTTCGATATACCAAATAATTAGAATGATGCATTTATTATTTAACTACAAATTCAAACCCTCCGATTTTATTTTTCAGCGCACGTTTAATTACAAACAAAATATATTTGGAATTGTAAGGTTCATATTCAATTGAACAGGGTACAAAAGATAAAACCGTTCAACAACCTCTCCTCCTCTCCCCTAATTTGCATTTTTAAATTTCCCAAAAAAAGCCTGCTGATTTCCAACCTAACAAACTCCCTCGTTTACCCGAACGACGACTTCCAACCAGTTATACTTTTCCCCTCTATTTACCTAAATATTAAGCGAACGCGGGAAAGCGTTTCCCGCAAAAGCTCCTCCGCGCGAACATATCCTCTCCACTGTACACAGACGCGCCTATTGCCGACGAGGCGGCAAATCGAACTTACACGTCGGTAGAAACTACCGCAGGTAGGACGTAGGCGGCGGCCTCGCAAACTTTTTTAATACTGAATTTTTTCGCGCTTTCCCTCATAGCTATCTCCTCTATATACCCGCCACGGCGGGATATACGCCGCGCGGCTCCCTCTCTCTCTCTTTCTCTCTCGTTGTTTCGGCGCAGTTTCAGGCCGCGGCTGCGCTGCTTTTGAAAGGCGCGAGAGGAGAGCAAGTTTCGGCGCCGGCCCCCGCGGGGGAACAAATTGCAATGTTGAAAGTTTTCGGCGGCCGGATATTATTTCTTGATGTATTAGGCGATTTTTCGCGATTCGCCCAAAGAGGGCTTTAACCCTTAACGAGGCGTAATTGAAAGTTATAAATGAACGGCGGAAAGTTTCGAGCGCGGGCCTCTTTCCTTTTTTTTTTCCCCGCGGGAGATTAATCGCTTCGAGACGGTTTGAGGGAGATTGTATTTATGTGGAGTAAATTTTAAGTTGAGAGAGGTTATTTGCGAATAATGCAGTTTTCTATTGTCGAGGCGCTGAAGTGGACTGTAATATGCGTCAAAAATAATGTTCATTGTTCTTTTATTTATAGCAAGGCCACCTTTCTCTTCTGGTTTCAATAAGCGTGAATGCAAAACTGTTCTCAGACAAGGAATTAAAAAAAAAAAAGAGCTTGGCAAATACATGCTACTGAGACGTCGGAGTTTATATTTTCCTTGAATCCTAAAAATACTCTTTAGAGTTTACGCTTCATTAGCCGTTAGTAGGTCACTTCAATGAAAGTCATTATTAGATAATTCGCTATTAAAATATTCGCGTTGGGAAGTAGGAAGTGCTGTTTTTTTCAAAAATTAGATTTTATTATAATTTCAAATTTATACTGCAGTGCCTTGGAAAAAATTTTAATTAAAAGCAAACATAATTTATTGTGCAATATTTTAGAGTGAATTAGTTACTTTAATTAACCTAATTAAATGTTTTACCCACCGCCCGATTAAAAATTTCGCCTTAGATTTATAATACACCGTTGACGCAAGCTAAAACATTTGCTTAAAATTCTTAAAATAAATAAAATTTCAAATGAAAAGTTGATCGAACAAAAGGAACTATTAATTCATTTATACACATTTCCTCCTGACTCGCCCAAGCTACCATCCGCCCGAGCAAAAAACTAAAAGCATCCATCCTCCACCCCAGCCGATGCAGATAAGCGCTCACAATGCAGCAGCAGCAGCAGGAGCAGCAGCAGCAGCATCGAAGCCACTCGCTCGGGTGAATTAATAATCGCGCGTCCGGCCGATAAAGTAGCATCTCTCAGTGCTCGTAGCCTCCCTCGGGCGTCTCTAATAACACCGACGTTAATTACATTTTTCCGGCCTTCTCTCTCTCTCTCACCCCGACGCAGCAGACACACAGAGCCGGAGGGTCGCGTGCCTCGACACCCCCGTGCATGCGCGCGCAACCCTTACACCAGCCGTCGCAGCCTCGGGGGAGAGGCGCCAAAGCCCACGAGCGTTTGAATTTTTAAGCCCACATGAAAGGCCGCCGCTGCCGCCGCCGCTGCCGCTGCTGGCAAGCGCCGCTGGTAAGGACAAAGTGCGGAAACGGGTTAAGTGTAATTAGCGACGGGAACTTTGAAAGCGACGCCTTCCACGGATTTAGTAGGCCTTTTCACTGCATCGGAGGCTCAATGCCCGCGCGTGCATACGTATACGTGGCAGCCAGTAGCAGGGCGCCTTTTCCTCTGAATGCGCGCGCGTCGCCGCCTGAAAAATCGAGCCCCCGCCTCCCCCCCCCGAAGGAGCGCGCGCGCGGTGTTCAATGAGACTGAATTTTGTTTATGCGCTTTTGTGCAGGCTTGAATGGGCGCCCCGGCTAAATTACTTTAAATTTTGCGACTGACCCTTTCAGGGCTCGGGGACACACACGGCAGACGGACGCCCGGATGATGGGTTTAGTTGAGTGATCAAAGAGGGCCGAACCCGGGCAAATAGGTCGGCCGTTCGCGCTGCTCTTTACACGATAAAGGATTACATGGGAATTACGTATACGAAAAACGGTTTACCATGTTTGGCCTTTGGAATGATTGATTGGGCACACTTTGGCGACATTTATTTTACGCCGCGACTGCTGATACTTTGCTCGGTGAAAAAGCGTTTGTTTTATAACGAAATTCCTCCTTTGGATGATGGGAATTTATGTAACGCCGGAAGCTTCGGGCGGGAGTTGGAGCTGGAATTAAAATGACGGGTAATGGGGAATGTAGAGGGAGGACATAACGCTCGCCGAAATTCGCAAATTTGATTTTCGCAGTTGGAGGCTTCCTTGAACGTGCGATAACTTTTCTGCAGACTAAATAGAATTTTCTGTAATTTAGAGCTACTATATGTCAATATTTTACTTCTCTCGGTATTTTAGAAAAATTTAAATGCATTTTCAAGAAAAATCTTTCTCGCGCGCTGAATGTCAATTTTTTCGTAAGATTACTCAAACCATTACTCCATTACTCAAACTCCCAATCAATAAAAAAAATAATTTCCGCAATTAAAGCCTCAAAGAAGCATCCATCCAGCCGCGAGAGCTAAAAACGTGTCATCGGCGCTCGTTGCTTCCGATAAAAAGCCATCGACACTCGAGCACGAGTAAGAGGAGGAAGCGTCCGCAATTGGCTCCTCCTCTCTTTGCATTTACCGGGCACACCGCAGACTTGCACCTCGAGGCGCACATCAAGAGGGTGCGTCGGCGGGAACGTGCTTTTCGGCTTGTATCCTCCAGTCTCTCTCCCTCTCCGTGTCGGGCTCCGCGAGAAAGAAAAGGGGGAGAAAACGCGACACGCCCGGGGAGCGTCTACTTTGCACGCGGCAGCCACTACAGCCCCGGCACTTACCTCGTTTCAGCACTTGTCCTCGATTCATCCGCGCAAAGCAGGGGGCCGCGGACACTCCACCCCCTTTTTTTTTTCGTTTGCCTCCCGAGCGCTCGACTTTTACGGTCTCTTTCTTCCTTTTTTTTTTAGCCTCGTTTCGCTGCTGCTTTGTAACGGGCGACTGTCGGCGCGGCGATTGTTATTGTTTGATTCGGCGTTTGGGTGTACATAGAAGCGTTGGAGGAATGTTTTTTGATGGAATTTCGTTCCTGTTGTTGCTGCGGTCGATTGAACGTACGGTGGTAGCGGTTTTGTCTAATTGCGAAGCATGTTTATACGCGTAAATAGAGAGAGGCGGAGTTTGTTATTTTTAGACGGGAATCGAGAGAGAGAGAGAGAGAGAGCGCTGGTCAAGTCGGAGAATAATTGGTTTCATGTTTGAAATTGATGAAAAATTTCTGCGGTTCGCGGAAAAAAATTGTGTGTTTCGGTTCTAGGAACGACTTTCATCGTTATTATTTGGTTAAAAAAAAAGAGGTATAACAACTTGCCGCCGTTTCATCCGAGCTTTATTGAATTAAAAAGTAACAGGTTTTTTATCAAAAACTATATTGATATTATCCTAAAGGTTTAGCT
This sequence comes from Ormyrus pomaceus, assembly GCA_900474385.1. Classification (NCBI taxonomy): domain Eukaryota; kingdom Metazoa; phylum Arthropoda; class Insecta; order Hymenoptera; family Ormyridae; genus Ormyrus; species Ormyrus pomaceus. The sequence goes on from UCOM01001314.1 coordinate 19,856, forward strand.
TCGAAAAAATCCGATCAAATTAAAATCTTCACTCGAACGAAATCCTTCCGCTCCGGTACACTCGCAACGGCGTCGTTTCGGAATGCAAAATGGCCGCATTAACATTTTAAGCCGCGCGGCATACTTCATTATTCCCGCGGCAAGCCCCCGGCTTTGCGCGCAACGCAGCATTTCGCCGCGCGCGAAATCCCCGCGAAAGGGCGCACGAAATTATCCGAATTCCGCGAAAGGAGCCCTCGAATTTTTATTACTCCGCTCTCCGCGCCGCGCGGCGCACACTCTCGCTCTCGTTTACGCGCGTCGACGGCGACCGCGAGAGCGAGCAAACGTTTAATTTCGCTCGGCTTCCTTTCGCTCTCGAGCCCTTCAGAGCCGAGCTGCGGGAGAGCGCCGTGCGACGGAGCCGAAATTCGCGGGGGTGGAAAATGGGGGTCGAGGCGCGCCGAGAGCGACGTAAGGAGGGAGGGGGGAGGGTGCCTGCTGGTGCTAATCTATTTTGCTTGCGCGCCTTTGTCTTCGGCTGGTCCTTTTTCGGGTTATTGTTTCTGCTCGACTTCTAAGCTCTCCCATTGTTTTTTTTTTCCCGGGCTTTCTTGCGCGGGCTTTCCCGCCCGGATCGAGGAACGATTCGGGCTTATTAAGCTTGTGCAATCGGGTGGAAACGTTTGAATAATAGTCGTACTTTCCGGATTCGATAGTTTTTCGGGTGCTTTATATACGTTGGGTTGGGGGATGATTATCTTTGGTGCGATGTTACTTTTGGATAGGGAAAGTTGGTTTAATGAAAAATTCTTTCAGATTTTTTTAGTTACGAATTAGTTATAACGTTTTTGGCACGATGCAAAATTACGTATGTAAATCAATTTAATTAAATTGCATAAAATCTTGAATTGTTACTTTATACTGATTCCAAAGTTTTACATTAAATAGTTAACAAAAATGTAAAACATCTTAAAAATAGGTTAAAAAATAAAGTAATATGTATTCAAATTTAATGCTTACTTTATGTAGCACAATTTCTGGAGTTTTAATTGACGATACTCACCTGGAATAGAGGAAAACACATTAAATGATTATAAATGAAAATTAAAGCGCATAAATGCATAAAAGACGTGCTTTAAAAAGCTTTTCGTAACTTTATTCTGAATTTCTTATATTTATAAAACTAGTTTCCATGCAATTGAAACTTTTTTATCAAACAATTAATTGTTTTAAGAAACAAATGACCCTTTATTTGTAGGCAATAAGGAGGAAAAAATAATTGAAGAACCTTTTAAAAAAACTGAATCTTGATTACTTTTTCTTTCCCTCGTCAATGCTAATCTTTCATCTTTAATTTTGTTCAGAGTTTTCTTTCGCTTTCTTCTGCATCCCCTTATTTTCTGCACTTTTTGAACTTTATCGTCTTTATTCCACTTAAAAGCTTGCTTTGTTTTTCTATCTTTATTCTTTGTCCTGCTGCTGTTTGAAAAACGGCTATACGTTATTTTATTATTACAGTAGCTTTATATTCTTCCTGTCGCTTCAACAGCAATTAAATTAAGTAATGAAAAGTGCAATAAATCTTATTTATTTTCAAATAAACTATTTAAAAGTTTTTACAACGTAATAAAAATCTAAGCACATAATTGACCAACCAAGAATAAAAGCCAATATAAATACGTGTGAAAGTTAAGTGATGCATATTGGGTTCAGTCAGGCATTGTGTGCACTCAATTTACATAATCCAAGCAAGAATAGATCCGCGTAAAAAAGAGAAATTTACTAAATCTCATAAAATACAAAAATATTTGAAAAAAAAAACTTTAAAAAAATTCTCGCAAAAAGTAGTTGTAAATTCAACGAACTGTCAACGACGCGTCGCATTAATTCGCCACTTTGAACCCGTCGCAGGAAGCCAAAGAGAATACGTTGAAGAAATTTCATCCCGTAAGCAATATCAGGCCCGCGTCCGCTAAAAACAAAGAATAAAGCCCCGGCGCTTAAAAGCAATTAACTCCCCAAAAGAAAGAGGGAATATTTAACGCGTGATTTGCAGTCTGCAAAGGTAATAATCCTCGGGGCCCGTGGCGCGCGTCGCGTCGCGTCGCTCGGCTGCGGAGCTAATCTGCCGGCGCTCGGAAACGTCTCTTGTTTTTACCGTATAACGCTTATTTCCCTTATAACTTCCTCACTTTCCGCCCTTTTCTTCCCGCGAGCGCCGTCGTCCGCCGCCGCTGTCGGGGCTCGGGATATTCTCGCATAAAATAAACTTGGCAAAGCGCGCGCCCGCAACATGCTTTACTCTTCCGCGACGTTTCCCTTTTTCCCCCCGTCGCACACACACTCGCCTGAGCATAACCAACTCCTTTCCCGAGTTTCTCCCTCTTATCTCTCTCTCTCTCTCTCTCTCTCTCTCTCTCTCTCTCTTTATTTAACTTGTCCGCGTTTTTTTATCCGCCGCGTCGGCTTTTTACCAGCGTCATGTACCCCCCTCCTTTGTGAATTATCGTGAACGCCGGTAATCCGCGGCCGGCCGTGCAAAAAGCCAGGGCAAAAAGCTCGGAAGGGTTAATGCCATTCAAAGCGCGACGCGCGCGACGCCCCGGCGAAAGTGCGCTTGATCAAACAAATGGAGGATTACGCGGGACTTCGCGGACGCGGAAGCTCTCTCTCTCTCTCTTTCCCTCCCTCTCTCTTCCCTCTCCTTCCGCAGCTGCGCAGCTCTCGCCCCGGAACTCGCTCGGCCGTGTAATGAACAGAGAGCTTTTTTTACTCCACCCCCCGCAGCCGGGAGGCTTTTTGCGCGGTTCCTCGCTCGATTGTTTTAATTATTATATATACAGGAGAGAGGTCGAGCAGTTGTTTAGGAGGGACCGGAGAAAGTGACGAAAGCGCCGTGCGGCTTTTTTCGCCTCTCGGTCGTTCGAATTAGTTTAATTCGCGTTCGATTAATTGAACGGGATTGTTAAGCGCTTTTGATAAAAGGGGAAAAACTGCCGGCTAAAAGCTTTTCTTGTGTTACTTTTATAGTGCTGCGAACGTCATTTATACCCTTCGCATTTTACGGATTTGAACTTTCAATTTAAAGTAAATCTTTTGAAATTTCGAAATTTTATTGTTATTATAAAAAAAAAAAACTAGGATTCCAGTGCTCTGCAATGAATTATGGTTTGAATTTTTTAACTTTTTGTAATATCGTATAAAATATCGCGTCGCTTAAATTGTATCAGTGTAAAGTTCATAAAACGGTATCGAATTTATTGTGAGAAAAGTAATATATTTTTCCGGAGAAAAAAAGGCTTTGCAGCAAGAAGAACGCTAGAAGAAATTACCATTTTTATGCAGCGGAGAAGGTTCTAGTAAGACCTTTAGAATTAGATTGAGAAAAATACTGTAGCTTCTTTGGGGTGCATTCTATATAAAACCTGAAATATAGACTGGGATTTAACGGAGCCGTTGTTTTTACTCTCGAAAAGGTATATGATACCTGTTTATTGTTAAAGGCTTTTTATTTAGATTAAATCCTGCAATTTCTTTATACAATAAAAAAAAATAGCCGCCCATTCTTATTCTATCAACATTTAAAAAGTATATATGCCCTCTCTAAGTACGGTTTAAATGAAAACAAGGAGTTTCTGAGTAGCTTCATAAAGAAAACTGCTGTGTTAGGAACCCTACGTGCGTGCATGTTAGTGTGAATTATATTACACCCTAATTCTACTTAATACCTTTCAGGGGAAATTTGCGCGCCCTCCGTGTTTGTTTCTTTAGCTATATGTTCCTATTTACATAAATTAATAAATAAATCTTAATACCTTCGCCGGCCGGATTATTACTAGTTGGGGGACAAACATAGTCAGAGTTAATAAAAATCCGCGCGACAAAAAGATTTTATTACGGCTTTGCGCAGGACGATACTTTTAATAATTCAAGAGCCAGATATATATATTCTGTTTTAATACCGCGGCGGGCACAATAGATTCGCCAAAACTTTTTAGCGCCGCGAGCCAAACTTGTTCGAAAAACTGCTCTTTCTCAGGTAACAAATCGGTTAACAAAATTAGGTCGGCCATAAACCAGTAATGTTTTTCAGCGGCGCCCCGAAAAACGGCTTCTCCGCGCCAATTCCCCTTAAAGCAGCCCTGCTTTTTGCTCCTGTTGCGAATAGGATAAACTATAACCCCGGCGAGTGTAGCGTTTTCATCAACCCCCTCGGGTCGAAGAATGCAAGGCGCGCGTCTGCGTGCGTCGAGTCGCAAAAAAACTTCCGAGTGCAGAGAGAGAAAAAGAGAGAGAGAGAGTATTAACCGGACGCGCTCTGTGGAAAATTTAATTTAAAACAGTGCCGCGCAAGCGCAAAAAAAGAGGACGCGCGAGAGAGAACGGCGAACGACACGGAATTGACTGACATTCTGATTGACAGGCGCGCCGACGAGTGAAAAAAGGATACGCGGAGGAGAGGCAAAGGCGAAAATCTAGTCGAGCGTCGGAAAGATCAGGAAAGAGTCGGCGGCGGGAGGGGGAGAGGGAAATTGATACAATTTCGGCTGATCGTAAATTCGCTCTCGCTGCACGTGAGCAGTGTGGAAATGTAATTACGGGAAACGGCGGGAGTTTATAAATTCGGGATTTCGTTGAGTAAATAAGGTCGTTTTTAAGCTTTCGAACACCAAATTTCGGGAATGTAGCGGAAGGAGACACTGAAGTTTATGGCCTGCGAAACTTTTGAAGGGGACCTTTTTTTTGAAAAAAAAAAAAAAAAAAAAAGAAACAGCACGATGTTAAAGTTTGGAAGAAGCAAATTTTACGAGGAAATTTTACAAATTACTAATTTTTTCTCGATGCCTAAAATACTCCGATGAGAAACATTACTTAAAAGCTGTCATCTTAATTTATATCCTTGCTTTTTAATACTATTTTGTTTTCGCTTCCTTCACAAAATTACAGAAACTGAATAAAGATCGTATTTTTCCAATTTTTATCCATTTTCTCCCTAAATCCAGTATAATATCAACTTTATCGAGTCTTCAACAGTAAACTACAAGCCAAAATCTATTACGCACATCTCCGACGTTTCATCAGCTCCGAGCGATTAAGCGGCACCGCTCGAGCACGAAACATCCTCGAGGACGCGAGAACGAAGAAGGGCGCAAAGGCAGCCTTTGCAGTGTGCGCTCGAGCCTAAGTACGAGAGATGGTCGGCGATATGCAATTGATATGCAGATGAGACTCGCCAGGAGAACGGGCGCCGTGACGTCGAGTAGACGGAAACTGACAGCCTTATGCGCCGGCGCGTCCTGAGCAACAGTGGCGGAACAGTCGAGGGAGAGCGAGAGAGAGAGAGAGAGAAAGCGCTGAATGCAAAGCAGTTGACAGATAAAAAAGCCGAAGAGCTTCCGCACTCTCGCGCCAGAGCTCGGCACAAAGAACAAACGCGCCAAAGCCGCATTACGCGCGTAAAAAATCTCTCGAGCCCGAAGAGCGCAGGGAAAATGCTGAGTGCTGCGCGGCGCCGCTAAAATTCTTCCGCGCCGGGATATAATAATGTGGAGGTGAAAAGGACGACGGGGATCAGCGGTTTCGGAGAATGCCGGCCGCGGTTGAAAAGGGATTCTTGAGTAATTAATCCGATCTGGCTTTTCGTTCCTTTTATTTTATACCTTATTATGGCGAATGGCCAGAGGGGGGGAAGCGTAAATTAAAGGCAAAGCTCGGGGAAATTTGCAAAATGCGTTCGGTGGGATTGTGATGTAACATTGTTATTAATATATAGTTGGAGCGCTGGAATAATCAGTTGTTTATGAAGCACCGGGATGTTTAAGGGCGCATTCCAAACATTGTCCTTTGCGCCGCAGATTATTGAGAATTTGCAGGCGCTATTATTGCAGCTGAAATCTAGTTAAAGGGTATTTCAGGAATGTAAATGGAATTCGGAACTTATCAAATTAATAGTTTAACTGCGAATCGTACGTACGTTGACATTTCTCAGGGCTCTATGCAGATTTATACTCAGCATTATATTTCGTCATTAACTATTTCAACAATTCAACATTCCTCGCCATCAATTAGAATTAAACGGTTCCAATTACAGTAGAGTAAAAAATACGAAAAAAATCTAGCTTGAAATTTTAAAGCAGAGAAAATGAAAAAAGAAATATTACTTCTGCAAGTCCACTTATCAGCGGCATTTCGGAATTAATCACCGCTCGTCGAGTGGAAAAATTCTGGAAGCACCACGGCGGCGGCACTCGTCCCGCGCCAAACTGTCCCCCGCACTGAAGCCAAGAGGACAACGAGCGTCTCCGAAAGTTCGCTTAAGGATCCCCCCCCGTTAAAAAGGAGTGCTGCAAAATTTCTACGATTCCCAGCTGTGCATCGTCGGCGCAAAGGGGACTGCCTCGGAAAACAAAGAGCAGCGACAAACAAAAAAAAAAAAGAAGAAACTTTCCTCTCCCCCGCGACGAATTCTCGGGCCGCGCTTAATCCAAACTTTTCTCTCGGCCCGCTCCGCGATATAATTCGGCCGGCCTCTCCTTCGTTTGGATCTCGGTGCGTGCTCGCACAATGAGCGTACGGCAACAAAGTTATCATGGCTCGCGTGGCGCGGCTGAATAGCGGCGCATGAGCCAGCGCCGTAGTCTAGCCGACTCGCTCTCCGGGGCGCGCGATGAAATTATTCACGGGCAATCTGTCGTAACCGAGTTAATTTCGCTCCGCCGGAAAATCTACATATTCAGGAAGATAGCTGCCGCGCGCGCGCGCTCCCCTCCGCATTACGGCGCCGAGGTGATGATATGCGACCATTACGCTGTTGCGCTTTCGCCATCTCTCCCTCTCTCACTTTTGCGGCCTGCGCGCATATACGTACACGGGGAGTTAGGATGTATCCCGATGCGCTTCCGCGGGCTTGAAAGCCTGCGCGCGCATCGATTAGCCCGGCCCGCCGACCCCCCACCCCTTCTTTGACTGAGTTATGTGCCTTTGTAGTGGGCTCTGCAGTCGGATTATAATTTATGGCCCGAGTCGAGTTCTTACGCGAGAGATAAGGGGAGGGAGGACACCGGGAGCGACGTCGTTATACGGAAGCGCTGTAAAGATGCTCCCTCTTTCGAGGAGCGACGATATCGTTTATTCATTTAAAAGGCGTATGCAGCAGCGGCGCCCCCCGCCGGGAGATAAATGTTCGCGCGTCGTTGAGTGCGGGGAATTTTTCAGGGGCGCCATCCAGTCTGTGTTTTAGGCAAGACGCGCCGCTTTGTAGACGCGAGAGCTGCTCGAGCGATAATGTTTTCGCCTCGATTACAGTGAAAAATCGCGAACGACGGTAGGTGTACACACGGCGGGGGCGGAGGGGGTTTTTACTTCGGGGGAAAATGCACGCTTAAGAGATTTATGGAGACGCGATGATGTCGTTTAGATAAAAGTCAAAAAGTTCGTAGAAAATATTTGATCGCCGCGACAAAAATGCATAGAGTTCGCACGGAAGTCCGAGCAAACGCGATTTTTATCACTTCGACGTGTCCATCTGTTTCAGGTCACGAAACAAATAGCTCGTCGTCGATTCTTTAAATAGCGTATTTGACAAACGGAGCTTATTACGTTGTCAGTTACACGTTGACCGGGTTCTCATCACTTCGGTTAAAATGGAGTAAAATTTACAACATTTACACGCACAATTAATCGCCGCGCCACTCGAAAAAGAGCCCGTCCCCGTCATTCGGCTCCTGCATTTTCTATTATTTTCTATTATTCCATCCACTCTTTTGGCCTCCCTTCGCCCTCCTCGACCGACGCGCGCGCATTTCCCCCGCGGCGAAATGCCCGTTTATAACGAATTACGAATTTGTCACGACGAATTAGCCGCAGATAGAAAATCCCGCGGATGAAAACCGGGGGATATAATGAATATGAAAGAGCCGCTTTATATACCGTCGCGAAGCTTCCTCGCTCCGTAGTACTCTCCTCTCTCCCGACGATTCTCCTTGGCCGGCTTTAGCGATTTTATCCTGAAATTTTCAGAACTTTACCGAGAGGAGCTTTATGATTAAGAGCGGACGCGGCGCTGCTCTTTTTTCCCCCTCTTTCTCTCTCGTTACTTCGTTTCTCTCTTTTGCCCGACTCCTTTTTTTTCTCTCTCTCTCCTTGCCGTCCGTTTATTTTTAATAAACTATGGACTTTACGCCGCGCGAACGTCGGGGACTTTGTTGTAAGTGCAGAGGCTCGTTTCGCGAGGTGCTTGACGGCAGGGAAAGGAGGCTCTTGATTAACAGTGGAATCATAAAACAGCTTTTAGGAATAAAATACACAAGGTGAAAAAAAGAAAGTTACCTCGTCGCGTAAATTATTTTTTGCGCGACGGAAGAACGACGGAAGAGCGTTAAAGTGACAGGGTCCAACCCTTTCTCCCCTCCTTCTAACGTAAACTTACGGTAATCGGATAAAAGGGCTTGTTTATGAAGTTTGAAAATAATTGGGAATCGAGGAAACACGAAGCTGCTCGGCGTAGCTTCAACGATTTACAGCGTAAGCCGACATCAAAGCTACTCTCTAATTAGATTAAAAGCTTTTTATTACTTTTTAGTCTGTATGAATTTTTTATTAAGATGGTTTTATTTGAATGTTTTCAATGCTTCCAATCAATTTCTTCTTTGGCCGTAATAAATTAATGTCATTGATAAATTTTCAACTCGCTGTTTTTTCGTATAATAATTTTTCAAATTAATTTCACGGTTGACTTTACGTTTTCTTTAAATTTCTTCAATTTTCGTTCGTTTAACTATATGTATCTTTGAAGAAAAGAACCTTTGGGAATGTTTAAAATTCCTTTCAGAATAATTTTCGAAGAAAATCGAGAATACCCGAGAAAGAGAGTAAGAAAATATTTTCTAATGACGTCAAATTTTTTTCATTATACTCCACTGACGTCAAAGATATTCTCCATTTTTTTGCAATGAATGTATGAAATTTTATCTCATAATTGACAGTAGACCGACGGTTGAAAAAGTAAAAAAAAAATAACGCGCCTGTACCTTACATAAACCATTCATTTATTCAATCTAAAATTCCCTTTTAAGCGCAACAGAGCGTACCGAAACTTATTTCACGCCGAGCAAAGAATCTCATTTTTTCCGGGGCGCGACCCCTACCCGCTTTAATAAATCATAATCTCGCCGTTTCAATTCCGCACCGACCAGCCCGTCCTGTTTAAGCCCACGCGGCATATTGATTCCCGAAAGAAGCATTAATTCCCAGCGTGACCAGCAACTCGTCTCCTAACCGTGTTTCGCCGCGGAGAGAGAAAGAGAGAAAGGTCGCAAGATTTCTTCCCGTAAAGCGTCGCCGGCATTCCGCAAGTCATTACTCGGCCGGGCGCTGCATTATTAAACCCCTCCGGAGGTCAGGATCGACGCCCCGGAAGAATACGTAAGGCGACTTCTTCTCCAACCCCTAAAGCGGCAGCAGCTGCTTCCTCCCTTCTTTTTTTTTGTCCGGGGAAGCGCCTAGTCCGATGCAATTCGAGGAGACAGCGCAGCTGCGGCCGCCGCCGCCTCCCGCCCGGAATTTACAGCCCTTGCGGTTTTGCTCTGTGAGGGGGGGCCGCGCTTTTTCTTTTTCCAGCCTGTACACCCACGACGCGAGAGCAACAATTTTGCCTTCTTTCTCGGGCGCGTGGGCTTTAACTTCTTGGCGGTGTGCGTGCGTGTGAGTGTTGTTTTACGCGGGCTTATGCTTAGCTGAGTGCTTCGCGAACGGTTGTGTGCCTTATGGGACGCGGCTTTTTTCGGCGGCAATATTGGCGGGAAGCTTTTTCCAAGACGTTTTAGGAGCTGTATTTTCCTCGAGTGCTGTTTTTTTTTTTTTTTTTTTTTTTTCAAAAGTTGATAAGTTTCGTGAGAAAAATGTTGATTGCTGGATTTTTCCCCCTCGAATTTGAAGGAAAAAGAGGAGAAATTTAGTAGTTTCGGGAATAGTTTGAAAGCTATTTTTTTAGATCGGCGTTTGGATGGGAGTGGGATGTTATACTTTTTGAAAAATTTTTCAAAAATCTCCAGCAATTTCGTTCGTTGAAAGAAAAGCTTTTTACAAGTCCTATAAAATTTAAATGACTCTTTCACATAGTATTCGACACGTACTCTATTGATTTTTATAACGCGAGTCGAGCAGCTTGAAATATTCATGGAAATTAAAAATTAACTCCTACAATTCAATCGAATTAAACCTATAGCCGTGAGTATAAATAATTTACGTATCGTACTTCATTTGTTCGCAATTCCGCGTCCAATTTCTGTTTTTCCCCCCTGCCAATTTCGCCTTTCAATGCGTTCGATCAGCTAAATTTCTGTATAAAAAATTCACGAAAACCGCTCCGCCCAGAAATACTCGGCGCAAAGAGTCAAAAGTAATCTTAAACAAGCGCAAAAATAAGCTCGAAACAACAGGTACAACCACACAAAGCCATCGCGTCCGGCCGAAGCGCCGGGATAAAACATTTAAAAATCGGAGATTGCCATTCGAGCAAATTACACCCACGCATAAATAAATAATCCGCTCCCTCCTCCCTCTTAATCTCTTTTTCCCTCTCCGTGTACGCTCCCACCCACGCGCGCGCACCCACATACGCACTCCCCATCCTCCTCGCAGACTCCTAGCATAGTAACACGTGCTACACGCGAGCGAGCAACGCGCTTTTTCTATTACCGAGAGCGAAGGGTATTTACGCCCCAGCCGTTATATACTTTGCTCGCTGCCGGCGGGGGGAAGGGGGGGGGGGGGGGGGGAGAGCTTCGGGAACTTTTCACGTACAGCACGTTTCTTTGCGGGGATCGAGTTGATCGACCGTGGAAGAAAAGAGGAGAAGAGAGAGAGAGAGAGAGAGCGAGTGATTTATTAAGCATTTTTTCTCGCGGGGGTAAGACACGCCGCGCTGCTCTCTCCTCTCTCTCTCTCTCTCTCTTTCGGGGATTACTTCGGACACGGTACACTGCGCGACGTCTCTTTTTTCTTTTTAATTAATTGTTCGCGCGACGATCCACTTTGCTCTCGAGTGAGAGGGAGTTTCTTTACGTATCAATCATGTCGCGCGCCGTGTTTATACGCCGGGGGTGTTCAGTTTTATTCGCGACATTTACATTAATCACGGCAATCCATTAGTTCGTCATATTTATTACATAGACCTTTATTGACGGCTTCGTTCATTATTTATATATATACATGTACTTTGAAATATTAATGTAATTTGGTTAAATTGCATCCGGGGCCTGGAAAGCTGTTTACATTTTTAATATACTTTCTTACCGCTGTTGCAATCAGAAATAAATTACTACTCCACAATATAAATTTTAAAAGCTTCATTACATTACTCTTCTACCTCCACATTAAGTTCAGCCAACGCGATCGTTGTCGCAGAAAAACCCGCTACCCGAATTCACGAAGAAAAAGGGCCGCGCGGAAAAAGCAAAGCAATCGTCGGGGTAACAAAAAGCAGCGAGAGAATCGCCCAAGGCCAGGCGACGTCAGACCACCAAGTGTCTCGCGCGTCCTCGGAAAACGCAAGCTCTCCTTGTATATACACTACACTCGCCGGCGGGAGATTCCGAGAGACGCGGGCGCTGCGGCTTTTTTAACTCGATCCTTCCTTCCTTCCTTACTCCGCTCGCGCGCCGTAAGTAAGTGCAGCGAACTACAATAACTCAATTACTTAACTGGCGAGAGAGAGAGAGAGAGAGAGAGAGAGAGAAGGAGCGAGCGCCAACGAGCGCTTGCAACCTTTTATGCGCTCAGCGAGTTCGGATATTAAATTTCTTAAGACGCGCGCCGCCGCCGGTGCGGTTTTAATTTCGCTTTTTAGCCGCGGATGCGCTGCTGATGCCGATGCTGCTTTTTTGTTTTTTTCTTGAATGCCGATCGTTATTCGCTTCGGCGCGGAGATGATTGCCTTTTTTAGCGGTGATTAGGAACATTTTTATAGATGTTACTTGGGGTTTTTGCTCAATATTTTTTGAATTATTTGTGCTTTTTCGTATGTTATTTTTTGTATTGTATTATAAAACTAAATTTTGCAACTGTTCTCGTGAAATTAAATTATTTTTGAAGATTTTTCGATTCTCCCGAGCGTTGAAAAGAGAAGCTAATACAAAAGAGAACGAAACTACTTAACTTTTAGGACATTAATAACTCGAGGAATATTTCCTAATTTATTCAGAGCCTAAGGCAGGCGAAACTTTAGAATCACTCGAGTAATCCGACCCATAGTGCATCAGCGTAAACCCAATTTTTCCCTCCCAAAAAAAAAGAGCACGCAAGATACACCCCGGCAACATTATCCGGGTGCCCCGGAGCCTTGTTACTTATTTACTCGCGCGCCTCGCGCGCCGTCCTTCTCCCCGCTCGACCAATTTTTCACGCGTGCGCCTCGGCTGTCATCTTCCGGCTCGTCAATCCGATTTCCTCTCCTCTTTCGCGCGCCTCTTTCCTCTCTCTACCTCTCTCCCTTGTACTTACTACGGCGACGGCAATCACGTAAGTGGCGCGCGAGGCCAGACAGCCAGACAGACAGACAGCCTTCCCACGTGCTTGCCGATGTCGGGAATCAAAGGGACGAGAGAGAGAGAGAGATAGAGAGAAGCGGAGTCGGGACAAAAACGCTGAAAGGACGCGACTTTTCTGCGCAGCTCGTTGTTTTTAATTGCGAGAGATATTCGTTCGCGCGGCGGGAGGCGGCGGCGGCGGCGCGTCGGATTTAATGAAGGCCGAGGGAATTGCAAAACGCCAGCCGGGGATATATATAAGATTTCCAGAGTTCGCGCCGGCGACACGGTTTTTCTTATTTTTCTTTTTTCACCCCCCGCCTTCTTTTTCCGCCCTTTTGCAACAAGTCTCCGCGCTTTTGTGTCGTGCCGGGGGGAGCAGGAAGCGACCTGGTGATACGGGAGATGCAGTTTCGCGCCGGGACGCCGAGGGAAAGCTTTAAAGGAGAGCTGGCGAGCGGCAAGTGTTATTAGGCGGATAGATTTATATTTTTAATTAAAAGTTTTGTTGATTTTAGACTGGGCGGAAATATGTTTAGTTACCGTGGATTTGTAGCTTGATCCTTGATTTTTGCAATTTATTTTTTGCCATAATTCTGGATTCGCTCGAAATCACATGTATGCCCTTAGGTGGATACGGCTGATTGTTATGACGTTAACTTTATTTAGGCTCCCGCAGTAAATTGAATTTTCAGTACCACAGCACGAATAAAAAAATCGTAGCTATTTGATGAGCGAAAAAGATTTTTAAACGAAATTGATAAAAGAAATAACATAAAATATTTTGCTACAAACTTTTTTATTTGTTTATCCATTTTAGTTCGTCTAGTAGATTAATTAAAAAGTTATCACAATAATGCGATATAATGAGCTTGTCTTTTCTACCTGCAACAAAAATATTCTCTTTGTCGATCGCCTAATTCAATAATCGTTTTCAGCCCGCCGACAGCTTATAACTCTACAATAATTTGATAACAGTTTTTCATCGTGGCCAATAACAATATACAAAGAGTTATAGTAATACAATGACGCAAAAAGCAAAGCCAAGTGAAAAATCCGGGGGGATAAAAGGTTTCAATTTTCTGATCCAATTATTAAAGCTCTCCCAAAGTAAATCCGGCCGGCGATATTCGCTCGCGAGCTCGTGTATCGGTCCATAAATTCATAAGCCAAGTAAAAGAGAGAGAGAGAGAGAGAGAGCAAGCTTTGCGTTTTTTCAGAGGCTTTAAAAAATTACCGCATCCGGGGCAGGGAGGGGGGGAGTCCGGCGAGAAAAAATGTGGGTTAGTCGAGGAGCTTTTGTGATTAAATTCCAGCTGAAAAATTCCTTTGTATCAAACCTATCGGTATATAAACGACAGACGCGAAATTATAATTGAGTGTAAAACGTTTATCGATTGTCGATATTTTTGGTTTGATTAAAGTTCGGCTACGGTCCAGGTCGCTGTTTATGATAAACAAACGCTTTATATCGTAAAAGAATTTTAATATACCTTCATTATCGGAGTAAAAATTGGCTGAAAAGTGTGGAAAATTGAAAAGGAATTTAATTTTTCGTTAAAAATTCAAAGCTAAAGACCCGGTTTCGATAAGCGGCAAAGCTTCCGTACAATGAGCGTTATTCCCGTTCAATCTCTCCTTTCAAAGCTCCCCCAATGCCGCGAGGTCGCATAATCGGCAGAGCGACGCTCTCGAAAAAAGCTCGAAATACAGGCCACTCCAGCTGCAGCTTTCGGCGCGAATCCTCATTAAAAAAAAAAAAAAAAGAACTGACTCGGCCCGCCGGTTAATGAAAGAACAACAAACGAGTCACATTATTCCGCTCGGAAAGAGCACAGAAGAGCTGCAGCGCGTGTTATTTTTGCCGGCGCGCGCGGCTGGACCGAAAATCCAAACACAAATCAGCGGCGACAACAACAGAAGCTCGGGCACACCGGACTGGAAGGCATCAATACCCGAGCAAGGAAGCCATTCGGCGAAATCAATAAAGCTCATCACTCCATACAGCCGTGTATAAACGCGGGGCCGGCCGTTGGAACCTTCGAAATCTCGGCTCGCGTCCGGTCATCGGGCCGTATTTCGCCGCGACAGATAGCCCGCGCCGGAGAGAGAATCCACTCCGACGAATTACCGCCGCGCGCGCGCGGCGACTTCCATCGTAATTCCCATTAATTACGCGGCCGTCGTTACACGCACGCATACATATAGACGGCAGGCTCGGCGTATAGGGGATCGCGTCTTGGTCCGGGGACCGCGCGCCGGCAATTTGTATCGGGGGCTCGCTCTCGCGGGCCACACTGCCAATTGTAATTCCCGTCCCGTAAATTTGTATGACAATGAGCCCGGCCCGCCGCGACCTATCATATTTTGAATAGATCCCAGGCGCATTCCGGCGCCGGGCTGGAGTGGCCCATCGAGCGAGTCTCTCTCTCTCTCTCTCCCCCGCTCCCCACCCGTCCCTTTTCACGTAGGTATACGCGCGCGGCTGCAGGTGCACGGAGAGGGACTGCCGCGAAAATTGCCTCCGCCTCCTGCCCCCCCCACCGGCGCGCTTAGCCCGAGGCTTTGTACGGTTTGCCCGTGTCGCTGCGTTTATGGCAATGAGGGGCCGGACGAGCGCCGACGGTTATGGGCTTATAGAGGCTCTCCGTTCGGGGCTGGGGCAAAAATTCTCGGTGCTGGGATTGTTTGCTTTCGGCGAGGGCGTTAAGCTTAGATTCCGATGACCGTTTGCCGTGCGAGTTACGAGCTACGTCGGCCTGAGCGGTAATGAGACTGGCTCTGTTCTTTTATGCTATATTGGAGAGCCAGCTGTTATTTTGTATTGCGGAGGCGGAGACATTTGCAGATGTGTTAGATATACGTGACGCAATACGCTTTTTGAGAATCTGTCTCTTCTGTCATTGTTTCATGTTCAACTCGGACAAGTGCATGCTTTTATACAAGGGTTGTTACTTGAAAAGGGGCATAAATTATACACTGGTAATTAGCGTCCTGTTTTGCCACTTTCACCACGTCAACGTACGGTATATATTAAATAGCTTTACAAGCTAATAAATTCATAACTTTGCAAAGCTTTTTTCACGCAACGTTTTTTCCTTTAGCTGCACCTATCAGAAAATTTTAAAATTTATAAAAAATTTGCATTAGTGCGCAATACTCACAAAAATTAAAAGTTCCTATTACCAAGACGACATTCAGCTCTAATAATCTCAAAACCCTAAAAGATACGTCAACGCCTGAGTTTGAAAACCGACCTCCCCAAAATTCAGCTTCCCACGCCGCTCGTGCAAAATCATTGTCGCTCGGCAGCGAACTGCCCTCTCTCTTTGACGAAGCAAAAGATCAACCGCGACGATACGGAGTAACGGATTTCAATTGACTCGGCAAAGGCTCGCGCTCGTTTTGCCCGTTTTGCTTCTCGAAAGCGGAGAGATCTCGCGCGGGGAGGGGGGGGGGCAACTCGCCTTTCTGGCTTCGGTTAATTATAAGTTCGCCCGGAAAGTTCCCGCGGAGAAATCGAGGGACACACTTTGCGCCGAGAAAAAAAGTTGCCCTCTGTATCGGGCAGCTGGCGGAAGAGGAAAATTTTCCGAGCTTGTGTGTGAGGCCGAAGTTTCGGAGCTTGGTAAAATTTCGCGATAACGAGCATAATGACTCTATTGTTCGTCGAGTTTAGTGCACGAGGCGGAAGACAAAGATTGGAGCATTCATTTATCCAGTGGCACGGCAGTGCCGCGGAGGCGAGTTTGAGAAGCAAACGACGCGGCACCTGTACCGCTATTTACTTCTAATTTGATGTTCGCATTTTTCATTATCAAGAAAACAATGCTTAGCGATATTGTTCCTAAGCTATTTTTGGCGTATCAAAAAATGACATTTTATTCTTCTCCTTCTTTAGTCCGAAGCGTTATGACCATCTTCCAACGTCTTAAATAGCAAAATAAATATTTACATGAACCAATCTCCTTTTTGTAAGTTAATACATTATTTTTTTATTTTATCTATCTACTAGTTTTTTTAATAACGTTTATAAACCGAAAGACGATAATTCATATTTTAATAGTGTAACCGTAATTTTAAATGGATTAAAAAATAAATTTCACATTGCGCACTAAAACCCCATCGCTAAAATAACAATACATTCATTGCAATCCACTGCTAATACAAGCAGCGACCGAAATACCTCTACTTTAACAGCCCCGTAGACGAGTAAACGAAAACTATGTCTGTAATTAGTGTCAGTCCCCCGCGCAAACTTATTTGATTACAGCTATAAAGCAGGTATTAAATCTGCGCGAGTTTAATCTTGCCGCTCGCCCGCGACTCTCGCTCCCTCATACGTGTTAAAGACGCGAGAGCGAGCCCGCCGGTTTTAGGAGTCTGACAAGTTCAACGCTGTTACTACTTGGGGTGACCGCCGGAGCCGCAGACTCGCGCCGCCGCCGCACTGTAAAATGTAATTGAGCAAAAGATAATTCCGATAGTTACCGCTCGTTCGACGGGGCTCGACGTCGAATTCCCGGCCTTTTAACGCGGGAATCATTGGCTTTACCGTGTAATTCAATTCATTTGGGCGCCCGAAGATTCGCGGGTATATAATGCCGGTGAATTTTTAGGGAAAAATGAATTTTTGGAGGTTCGCGGAGAAAAGCTTTTTACCTGTTATGAGATGAATGTGTATTCAGGTGTGCTTACCTGGAACAAAAAAAAAAAAGATATTTTTTGTTAGTTTATTGATTGTTGAAAGTATAATAAAAAATATATGTAAACGTGATACTCTATATTATTCAAAAAAGCTTTTTCTTGTTATTCTTCCATCGCTCCGAGTAAATGGTAATAAACCCGAAAATATCGCTTCCAAAAATAATCCCCTCGTCTATCGAAGCGTAAAAGCCAACTGCAATGAAAACCTTTACCCCGAATTCAAAATCCCAATTGAACTTTCGAAATTGTGTCAAATAACAATTCATAGCCCCTTTTCATACCACCATACCCGAATAAATCCGAAGGCTAGAACGTCCAAAATTTCCATTTGCCGTAGTCGTCCTTTCAAAAATCAATATACCCTCTCCCGAAAGGCCATAGAGAAACCGATGCATCTGCGCGCGTCCATCCCGAAGCCAAAAAACTAGCCGCAATCCGTGTCGCCGCGGCAAATAGCCGCCGCTGTTTTTTTTTTTTTTTTGTTCCATTAAAAAAGCACGTCTCTGTCATTAATCTGCTCTCGGCAGGCCGTAAAAAGAGCCGTAAACGCGGACGTTCGAATTCGCCGGATCCCGGGAAAAAAAAGAGGAGCAAGATCGGCCTGCTCTCTCCGCGCGTTTCGACGCGCGCAATTATAATTTCTGCGTCCGCGCGGCGTCGCGTATTAGCCTTCCTCGCGGCGCACATCCATCTCCGGCGCTTATATTCCGCGGGACACATGCCGCGACTGCGAATTCCAATTTTGCGAGCGACGCGTGACGCGTGTATGCATGCCGGCTGCGGAGGCTGGGAGGGAGGAGAATAACAGAGATTGATCGATTGCATTTTATTTATGCCGCCGTTTAATTATATATCTGGCGACATTATGCTTTTTGTACGCTGAGGCTGGGCGCGAATGGCTGCTTTCTGTGACAAGCTCTCTGTTGGAGCGGGAATGCAGAGCGCGCTTGGCTTTATTATTTGTTCGAGTTTAATTGGATTTTAATTATTGGTTTTTAATTACTAGAGTAATGCTAGTTAATTGTTAATAACGGCCTGTTGTGTAATACTATAATTGGCTAAAAAGTGGTGTTTAAATAATTTTTATTAAACTGCTAGTAGTACTTTTATTTAAATAGGGTTCAATTGCATTAATTGGATAAAAAGTGTTTGACATAGAATTATAGAAAATGATTACGCAGCCCGAGGCTCCAAAGGATAATGAATACATGGAGAGTAAAATCTGAATTTATGCTTGATTGAAAATAAGTAAAAATATCGCAAGAAATAGAATTAAAAGCATACGAGATATTTCATTTCGCCAGTCAATTTTTTACCGGTTTTCAATTAAGCATAACTCTAAAATTAAATGAAAATGATTTTATCCGATTTTTCAAATTAAAACTCACGTATACTTTCATTAACTTTCTTTCTCTTTTGCTTTCATAAAGAACCATCCGTTTTTATAGACTGCATAAATCTGTGTGAATTTAGCTTTTTTTTTCTATATTTAAAATTTTCAATATTGGAAGAGACCAAATTGCTTTTCCAGATAAGCTTTTTGTACTTTTTACAGTGCTAATTTCCTAAATTAACTCTTACTCATGCAAAAACACTATTTTCCCTAAATCTTATTTGTTTTCCCGTTGCCGGCGAATAATATTTACTTCCCAAAGTGCCGCATTCTCAATTAAACTTTCAAAAAGAACGATAAGCCGTTAATCCCGCGAGCAAAAAAAGCCGCGTGTATTTTTCCGCATCCGAGCAATCAATTAAAAAGAAACAGGCCGCTCTCCTTTCGGTACGTGTATCGAAAGACAATATCGGCGCTAAATTGAGTTTTCTTCTGGCTCTCTCCGATGTGTGCACGCGCGGTGGCGCAAAATTTAATTCACTTTTGCAAACGAGCGAGCAAGTCCATAAACGTGCCGGCGCAACAAAGGACCAGAGCCGGCCGGAGCGGCCGGAATTGTCATCGTACATGCAGGCCAGGCAGGCCCCCGCGATTCGGGCATTTTGATTTCCTCTCTGGCGCGTCCTTGTCTCGCGTGATTTCGCCCCTCCCTCCCTGCAGTGCGCGCGAACGGAAGTCCGAAAGAGGACGGATGAATGACTGATGCATATTTATCGGGGGAGGCGCGTAAGTGTAAGGGGAAAGGGAGCGGGGCTAATGTCGACTGCATATTCGCGCTGATTGGGATTCTGGGACAAACGCGCGGGATATATCGAACGAGCTTCGGTGATTTTTTTTTTCCCTCGTCGGCTTGTTAGCGGATAATCAATTTTTGATATGGACTTTCGGCGATGGAGAGCGATTTCAATTTCAAATTTTGTACTTGTTATAGGGGGTTAATTGTTGCTGCGAAGGTTTTTAGCGCAAAAAATGTTTCAATTGGGGGCAGTTTTATGATGAGAATTCAATTAAAAGAAAGCATTTCTAGTTCTCTCTGCGTGTTTTTTTAAACAATTTTGCTTGTACCAGTTACTCGAAAAGGAAAATTACTCATTAAAGCGTTCATTTACTTTTTCGCTTATATGTACGTACATTTTTTTATAAAGCTTTTGCAAGACGGCGCATAATTTCAGCATCCCGGGAAACGAAATCAAAAAGAATTTATCATCAGCATTCAGCGCAACAGTAATAAGTACCCACCTCGAAAACCGTAAAATACCGGGAAACGCGTCTTTCTATTAGCATCGTGCCTTAAACGGGGAAAACGAGCGAAAAGGTCCGCCTGGCTCATCCCTCCTCGCATACATACGCGAAACGCATTAAGGCAAAAAATTAAAAACGAGACGAGAGGGAGAGAGAAAAAAGCCCCGGCTGGACACGGACGGCGGACGCAAAAGGAACAAAAAAAAAGGGGGGGGGGAGGAGGAGGAAGTATTACCGGCCGGCAAAAAGAAGCGAGGAGGACACCCAGAAGAGTCACGCGGCGCGACGTGATATATAAAGAACGATGAAACGGCAAAGCGCGCGCGCGCCGAGGGAAGAAAATCACTCGCGCTCGCGTCCGCGCGATGAATATTAATCGTACGATATCGATTACATTTTTGCATAAATCTACATGGCCGATTCGGCCTAAAAGAGGAGAGAGACGAGGACCCGGCCGGGAGGCGGACCTACAACGTAGATGCTAGACTCGACGGCGTATCAAATTTCCACTTTTAATTCCTCCGATTATTCATTTATCGCTGCTCTACGTCGCTCTCCATACCTATCGCCGGGCGGGATTTTCCTCGTATTTCAGCGGCGATCGCAGTATATGCCCGCTCTTTTTATCGTCCGATAAAATATATAGTTCGAACAGCTCTCCGCCGACAAAAGGCTTCTCCGACGATCGCTCGGAGACGCGCGGGGGACGATTTTTAAGGTAATTAATACACCCTCCGCGCTCTTTAAGGAATTAGTATGCATCGCTAACGCGCGCAGGTGCTGTGGGCGCGGTAAATTAGCGCGAACTGTAATTAGAATAACGCACTTGAGCGATATACACACCGGGCGGAATACTAATTATCAACGGATTGATAGCGGAGCCGCGCGCGATATAATGAACAAAAGTTCAAAAACGAGCGCTCCGCCGCGCGGCTCCGAGATATCCGTGCAGCGCGGCTCGCTCCAACAAAGCCTCGCGCCGGCGTTCCTTTATCTCCCGAGCAGCTGCGTTAATGCAGGTCGTTATATCGCGGGCAGGTTCACTCGCTCACGTCGTTAACCTTCAGGAATCCATCAGCCGCGGCATTGTGCAAATGATGAACGAGTCCGCTCTCGTATACTTCGCCTCCCCCCCGCTCTCGTACGAGTGCTCTCGCATGCGCATATAGAAGCTCTTTCTCTCTTCCTCTCTCGCTCGCGAATTTCGTGCCGGGACGATGTCATCGCGCCGATTAATAAACACCTCTCTCTCTCTCTCTCTGCTCCCTCCTGTAAAACACGAGCTCGTACAAGCCGTACTTTCTCCCCCTGCGGTCCCCCCCGACGCTTTTATTTTAGGCCGCGCTTTTTTTTTCGGCGGAGGGGTGAAACGCATCCAAGTGCGAGGGATATATCGAATTAGCGCCGGTGGAGCGTTCGGAGTTTCGCTTTTTATTCTTCCTTTCTTGTCTGCGCGCTCCTCTTTTCGGGGACGCGCGGCGCGGGGCCGAGTTTTTTGGTACGCGCGCGGAGAGAGGCTCTTATTATATTTCGCGCTTCTCGGATATACTTTTTTCCGCCCCCCGGGGGAAAATTTTATTAGCCTCGAGTTTCCTCCTTTTTCGCGGGAGGCGGCGAAAAATCTTTTTGACGTGAACGCGCCGCGACAAACAGGCGAGCTTTCTAATTTCATTTTTGGAAATTGATTACGGGGGCGCGACGGTTGGTTAATTGATTTATCGAACATTTTTTTTGGAATTTTTATCGATTTACTGCTGGAATTTTGGGCGTACTATCGAATTGTCACTTTACAGCGTCGACGCCCATCAAGCTCTAAAACCAGCTTTCAGAACAGATTAACGCTGTAAAAAAGTGATATCATTCGGGATCCTAAATCATTTTTTTTTTTTTTAACTTTATTTAGTTTTATTGAATAGTTGACGAGCTTATGCGGAATAAAGTCGTAAAACCCGCTGCAACAAAAGAATCATAAAAGCTGTCCTCGTAAAATCAATGCAAAAATGCTGGTCTGTAAAGCTTTCAACGAAAAAGATTTTTCAGATGATAGATTTTTGTCTCGCTCATAAAACCGTGTTTTAAAACTTTTACAATTAAACATTTTTAGATTTAAAGAAAAAATATGTAACTACATAACTAATATATAATATATGAGTTTTTTTATATTTATTTTACATCGTTAAATATGTAATACGTATACGTTTAATTATCGTAAAATAATGTTTTAATTAAGACTCTCGTAATTTATGATACGGTAATTAAGTAAGTCTAAATTGGTTGCTTACTAATTTATTTTCGCAATTAAATATGTAACCAACCCAAATAATTATGCACGGATAGATGTTCACACATTAAGATTAACAACTGATTCTGATAGCTACCAACTGTAATTGCAACTTCCTAATTTTATTTCTAAATAAAAAAATGAACCTTTCGTCAAACTTCATCCCCGTCACTCAATAAACGTCGCCGGCACACCATTTCAATACTCTCCCGACCTCCCCGTAAACCTAAAAACTCACACCAGAAGAAGCCTCGTCCACGGGCCGCCGTCGCCTATATAAGAAGCGCATCCAGGTGGGAGCCTCCGCTTGTGGCGCGCACAATAAAAGCGCCGCGGGAAGGTGAGGGGCCGCGCGCCGCACGACACGGGGCCGATATTCGACGGCGCTAACCAGCCGGCGGTCCGCCGGCGCTCAAAGCCCCGAACAAATTAATTACGCGTTAATGCAGGCGCCTCGGTTGTTATTAAATTTCCCGCTGAGCGCGGCCGGGCTTTAAAATGCCCCCCCCCCCTTCCCCTCTCTCTCACAGCTGCATTGTACACCGATAGGCGCGCAAAGTCGCCCGCGGCGGCGGCGGCAGCCCCGTTCGTTATATGTGTACTTTGCGCTCGAAATCTATATGTGTATAGGCCGGCATAAGCACTCGGCGCGCGGCTTACTGCACGGAGGGGTCGATATACAGTGTGAGTGAGTGCACTCGCAAATTGATTCGGCGTCGAAGCATATTAAGCGCTCCGGCCTATGATAACTCGCGGGGATTTATAAAGCTCTGACCTGCACCGGAGGGTTCTTTTGCGGGGTTTTCTCTTTCGCGACCGACGGATCGCTGCGTGGAGAGCTTGGAAGTGCACTTGTTTAGCGGGAGCGTCGTTTCAGATATGGCTACTGAATGTTGGCGCTTGTTCAAATGTCGCCGTATTTTTATTTATATCTATTTGATAAAAATTAAAGTAAATTTTATTTAGTTCTATATAAGCAATAAACCACGAAAACATTCTATTACTTTTAAATAGTTTCATGAACGTGAACGAATGATTTAACTATTTTTATTTTCAAACATATTTTAATTCATAAATTTAAACATACTCTATTTTGGCGCTTATTTTGTACGCACCAATCAAATCAGTCAACAGTAACCAATCAAAACAGTCTTATTGTGATGACAGATTTCATCCTTCACTTTTTTAAGAGAGGATCACACACGATGTGCATGCAAATCGACCACCTGTGAAATCTCCGGGATTTGGTCTGCTTTTGAATTTTGAATATCTACTTATGCCAGTCAGTAAAGTAATTGTCAGAAACAAATGCCAAAAGTAAATATCCGAATAATTTACAAAGTCAACGAATTCGTTGACCCGAAGATTTTCCGAGTGATTTTTATCTCCGCGGCTTTCATTTATTCATAGTCGATTTGAAACCGGCAAATCCAGATGTCAGTAAAGTTCCGAAATCAAACTCGATAACTTCGAGGAACTTCATTTAAATTACACGCATGCCTAGCTCTGACATAGGTTTCTAATCACTTCGATGAACTTTCACCGCTTGGTTATTTTATGACACTAACCGACGTCCGTAACCCAAGTATTCTTCAAGTTCACAAACGCGCATAAACTTTATTGATTACAATTCTTTCCGATATTCAAGAATAAACTCCTGTGCAAATGAAAGTAAAGTTTCAACCGATCGCTGCTCTCCTCCTTCGATAAAAGTATACACTCGAAAGCAATGCTTGCACTGCCCGCGATTTCCTTACAGCTGCCCGAGTAAAACGCCACGGAAACAACATTGCACAACGCAGTGCCGGCAATTCGCTCCGTAAAAGGAACCGCGGCTCGGGCAACAAGCCGCGGGGCACTTTGATTAATTAAATTATCGCCCCGTATTATTCACGAGCATAAACGGCAATTGCAACGATCCGCCGCGGCTCGAATTGCTCCTCGAGCAGCTCTCGATTCCGCGAATTGAAATTCACGAGAGGCGCGCGTGCGCGCAGGTAAATGAAAACCGGGGCAAAACACAGAGAGCGGCCTCCTTTCTCCGGGGGGGGGGGGGGGCGAAG
>UCOM01001315.1:0-44043 GCA_900474385.1 Ormyrus pomaceus
GTCGACTAGTTTTTCAAACACGTGCATTATGGAAACTATAACTATATTTATATTTCTCGTTCGCGCATGCGCCGTACGCGTACACAGACAGGCAGGTTATGTGTGCGTGAACAGTCATTCCCAAAATTTCTTACGGAATCAGAGAGGTGGGGAGTATAACAAAAGCAGTACTATCAGAGCTATACTTTTCACGTGTAATGTAGCACGATAACCCCCTTAAGAGAGGATTAGCAAAATCCAACGCGCTTCGCGCCTACTATTTTCTTTTTTTTGGGGTTATACACGCAATTCTTCAACGTGATTCGACTTTACTTGATTTAAATATGATAGGATAGTCTCCTAATTTTTAAAATATTAATTTTAAAAATAAAATATTAATCCTTTTATTTTAAGTATTTCAATTTAATTTCAATTATTTAGTTTCAAATATTTATGAAAATTCAAATCTAGCAGATGTACAGCAAATTCTCGCTTCTATTCCTTACCGACCAATCAAAATCAGTCTTTAAAGGCTTCACAACATCCGGCCATCACTTTTATAAATTCCTACACTATAGAGTCCTTTTTTATTCTTAGAAAGTAATAAAATTTTTAATAGCCTCCTCTTTAATAAGCTCTTGCCGGGGGGGCAGAGTAAAATGAATTCCGATTGAATAGAATTTTCCTGATAGTTTACAAAGTGAAACGGGCATCTTACATAAATCCGCGGAGCCGACGGGGGATTTTATTATTTTGAAAAGATCTTACAAGCTCGAGAGAGCGGAAGGAAAATTTGATCCGGCTCAATAAGAGAGGCGGCGGCGAGTAGTATTTTTCAAAAAATACGAGAGAGGGGCCCCTTTTCTCTTATTCCCTTTTTTCCTCTTTTTTTTTGCTCGATAAAAAAAGGATCGAGTTTCCCCGGGAAGAGCGAATGATTTTAACGACTGGAGGCTCTCGCGTGTCGGGGCACGTGCGCGCGGCGGCAGCTCCGCGCGTCATTATATTCTCCCCCGGCAAAGCAGGCACGTGCACTTTGCCGGCTACGAGATTAAGCGGCCGAGCGCTGCGTTACGTAATCGAGTGATCCGCGGTTATGTCATTTCCGTGCATACAGTCAACAAGCGCGCGGGGCGCGCGGAACTACTTCTCCTTTGGGGCGATAAAAATCGCCCCTCGTTAACGTTGGCACTGCAATTTGCCGGGAGCTCCGCGGCGTTTACGTACATGATCGCCGTGCCTGTTGATAGCTTCGTTTAAACTTATTTCGAAGATCCGAATCTAAACGGGGTATTTAGCGGAAAAAAGCTCGGGGCATCGATCAACCCAGCTGTTACCCGTCCGACGATTGCATCGCACTTGGTTATGTAAATGCATTAGGAAATGATTGAAAGTCCTTTGGGGACTATTTACACGCAAATCCGCGATGGGAGGGGGGAGTGAGCGCTCAGGAAATTCAAATTCAGATTCTTATCGCCTACATCCGACTTGCTGCTGGGTTTCTCGTCGAGTTTCGCCGCGGCGAGAGGGGGAGGGGAATCCGCGCGCTGGGACATAATCGGGTTTCTCGAAAGTAAGCTGTTTGCAAGTACGAGCTGAAAAGTAAATATTGCCGGAATGTGATCCGCCGGGGTAAATGTTTGCACCGACTCGGGTTGGCAGTCGAACGCAAGACGTCGACGCACGCCGCGGTAGCCGATAAAGACCTCAGTGCAGCCGTCTCCCGGCGCAATGTTTTAATTTCTCGATACACGACTGTATATACTGTTGGATTTCACTCGGGAGCGATTCTCCGAAGAAGGAGACGTTGAATTGAAGCTCGATTGCGATAAGAAGTCGCCGAGCGGCGGCTCGAGTAATTTCGAAAAAAAAAAAAAAAAAACTTAGCAAGAGAAATTCACTAGCGGAGAAGCTTATACTCGACTCCTGGCGCGCGTATCAGCGAAATTGCGATTTTATACGAGGCCTGCGAATGAAAGACGCTTAATGGAGTTTTACGTCGGCGTCCGCTTGAAAGCTCCCCGGTCCGTCTAACCTTCCGCTTCTCCAGCTGTAAAGCATTCGGCACGATCAATTGAATGTCCGTCGTCTCGAGGGACGCTACTCGTTACATTAAAGGAGACTCTCGATAATAAGCGAACTCAGATTATACCGGCAAAGCCAATAGGAATCGAAGCTCGTCGCTGCACAACAGCTGTCGTCTGACTTAACGCGTCCTTTTCTACTTGGTCTTTTTTTTTTACTTTCTTTCTCTCTCTCTCTCTCTCTCTCTCTCCCTTTCTCTCGAAGGGAATTGAAGAAACGCTTTATTTTATTGCGCTTTCCCCGTGTAACGGTTTAAAGATGAAAGATGGCTTTCTGAAAATTGCCGGCGCACGTGGTAAATACTGGGGGGCATGTTTATGCGCTAAAAGAATATAAATATCATTTTCAAATGGCTGTATTTTCCTGCCTTAAAGCGTTATAATAGACATTTTTATAGTTAAACCTAGAAACGTCGAGGCTGCTACGGGGCGAGCAAAGTCCCGGTTAAAGTATAAATAATGTCGGCCGGTTCGCTACCCGTCGAGACCGCTAACAATAAGTTGAATCCTACGAGTTTATACTACTGTCAACCCTAAAACATATCCGCACTACTTAAAACAGCGCGTAACCGCTTATTTTTGTTTTCCAACCAGACCTAAGAAATAAAGAGAGCCTTATAAAGTCGTTATTCGAATTTTCGAATCAGACATGCAAGCTATCCGGGTCCCCGGATTTCTTGAAAAAACAAAGCACGTCCGAGCTGCAAATGGAGTGAAATCCCATCGGACGCGTCAAGCTTTTCTTGCCTTCCTTTTTGCGCTCGGAATACGCATTATATGGACGCAGCTTTTATCCGACGCCGTCGTCGCCGCAGGCGCACCACAGTTAATTACCAGGGCTTTGCGCTCGGCGTGAAAAATCATGTGACTCGATTGCGGCCTCTCGATATTTATGATAAAAAAAAAAGAGCGCGCTTGCCCAATTCAGACCCTCTATTTCAGTGCGCACTTCGCTCCGCGATGATTCGCCCTCTGCAAAGCCGCTCTTCCTCTCTCTCTCTCTCTCTCTCTCTCTCTCTCTTCTATGGGCCCGTAAAATTACATGAAAAGGCGAATTAAAATATATGGCTGCGCCGGACTGGATTACGTACTAAAAGCTTGATTTATGGATTTTATTTGAGTGCTTTTTTTTACGTTTTTATAAAATGTGGTTAATTAAAAGACGCCTCTTTCTATACACATTTATTTTTTAATACTATTTCAAATCGATTTGCTAGAAAATGATTCGAGTGCATATTCGCGAGCTTTTATTCGGTTCCGCAAATTGGTACATTCGGCAAAAATTGAAAAAGCAGCCAAACTTTATGCGTGCAATAATATTTTTATTATATCTTGTGAATGAGACTTTATTTCTCCGCTTCTTTTATAATTACTAAAATTTTAATTAAACCAAGTTACCGAAACAGATGACCCGAGTATTATGTACCATATGAATCCTATTATCCAGTGCATAATACCCGAATCGATAACGAAATTCGTTTTTATGCAAACGATCGTGCGCAAATAATTGAAGTATAGCAAACAGTCGAACTTGAACGAACAGTCATTAATTCCGCCGAGAAATTCTCGTCGCCGCGTCCAATAATGCGATTGGATCGTCATGCAGAGCCGGGATTAAAATGGTTTGCCGAAATTCCGGCGTATTGGCGCGGTCGCATAAGCGAAAATAATTAGCTCCTTCGCATTTATTTTTCAAGAGCAAGTCTGCACGGCTGGTCCCCCCCCCCCTCTCTCTCTCTCTCTTAGGCTCGGTATAACGTTAGGCGGGAGAGCGTTAGGCTAAGCATGAATTATTAACGTATTAGGGTCGGGGAGATACAAATTGATTTATGATCGTGGCGTCGCGCCGTGCATATCTGATATGCCACTATAGGAAGCTCTTCTCTCCCTGCTCCCTCGAATTCCCCGATCTTCCACGTACAAGCCACTCGTTCCGATTGGAGGGAAAAAACAAGCGGGGAGATCGATTAATCTGGCGCGGGGGATGATCGACGAAGACGATGGCCTCCTTTCTCCACCTTTTACGGCGCTTCGATTAAGACGAAGTGATTTCCGCGCGCTCATTAAGAATTCCTTGTTGACGAGCGAAATTTTTATATTGATGCGATAAAGATGAGGGATGCCAGTTATTTTAAAAGGTGCCTCGGTAAAAATGAGCCTTTCACGAGGGAACGAGGTTAAAATTCAATCTTTAAAAGTCGGTTTGCTCCGGGATGGAAATTCATTTATTTGCTCTGATATTTAAAGGAATGAATAATTGTGTAATATTGCTCGAGCTCCGCTAAATTTGATTAAAGTTTCGAGTACATTATTAGTTTATTTTCAAACTTTATTTGTGACTGTAATATTACGCGCAGAAAAAAATTACGATGTGTGCATGGCTGTTTTATTAAAATTATTTTCGTTTTAAATTCAGGAATATATAAAGGCTGAAAACTTTATGAACATTATTATTAAAAAATATTAAAGAATTCATTTTAAAAATTTGTAATATAATATTTTTGAAAAAAGAAAATTTAACTTATTATCAAAGTGAAACGTGCATTAGCAATTAAATTGTCTCCATAAAAGGCTCGACGCGAATAAAAAATACTATAACGTGCATTATCCGGCTGATAAGAGAAATTCTCGTATAAAACGAACGTCGGCGATCAAAATGCATTGGTTTCTCTTTTAATATGAAAAACCGTAGAAAAGCGGTCGGCTGAATCTCGCCCGATACAAGCGCAGATGTGTCCGAGCTGCGTATCAGCATGAATAGATAAACGCCCCGATTTTCGCGAAACCTGAAATTCAATGCATACCGCGACATTATTATTTGATCGTAAACTGTATCGATTCCACAAAGCAGCACGTGACCGGTGGCCCGACGTTAAAACTCCCGGGAATATAAACACAATGCTTAAAACGCATTAAAAACTAATATTTGTCGAAAATTTGCCTTCCATTTTCCCGCGAAACGGCGACGGGGCTCTGAAAAATTGAAGCTCCGACCGGGGGCGAGATATTTCCCCGTAATGAAAAACGCGCGTCAGAGATTCCGTCCCGCGTGACTTAACGAGAGCGATCGTTATATATTATTTCCGCTAAATACCGTTGAATTTCGGCGCGCAAATTCAGGGCGCAATTCGCGCGCGCAAACAGCCGCGCACACATTTCCCGCTAGACGCAAAGTGACTTCATAACCGGCCGGATAAGGCGAGGACAAATATAATGGGACGGGAGGTGGAAGCGCTCTCGGCGTATCAGAGCCAGGAAGACGACATCGTATTTACGGCTTTATGCAAATTTTAAACATGAGCCAAGCTTTGACGCGCGGCCGCCGCCGCCGCCGCCGCGTCGAAATTCCTCGCGATTAAAAGTGCAGGCCAACTTTCTCTCGTGCCGGCGCGCGGACAAGAACTTTGACGAGGGGAAAAGTGCGCGCGAAGTTCGTGCCGCCGCGCCGTATTTGCATGGACTTTTTTAAGCGCGCGAATTTCCGACCCTCCTTTTCGCTGACCCACAAGCGAAGATCCGTGCCGTATTATGTTTCGCCGAGTTCCGCTGAATAATTGGATTGTCCGATTTGGGTTCTTTGCCCCGAAAAGGCTTTGATATGCGCGCGCGGCCAGCGACGATGAACGCGGCAAGATTAGCTTTGAAGCGGCCTGGGACTTTGCCTGTTTCGGCGCTCGCTCGGGGGAGTTGACTTAAACGCGGAAATGTGGACGCTCGTCTAAATTTGGCATTTGCTGTACCAGCAGAAACTAATAAATTAGTTTGTTTGAACGGCTTTGTTCTCCTGCAAAGTCCGTCTTAATCCGCGCGATGCGCAAGCAGGCTGTTTTTCTCATTTGGCGAAATTCGCCGAGTATACCGCATTGTTTAAGTGCGACTGCGGAGTAAGTAAATTAGCAAGGAGGAAAGCCAGGGATACGGGTTGCCTTGCTAAAATGTTTATTTATTCATTGGTCGGCGCGCGTTGGCAGGCCTCCTCGAGCCGACTAAAAAAGAACCCGCTCGATCGAACCGGTCGGTAAACGTCGGTGTCATAGAAAAGCGCGGAGAGCGAGTTTCCGCCGAAATGGAATTACTTGAACGGACGAAATTCGCGGGGCCAATGCCAGAAAACTTGGCTCTCGAAATTTCTCAAAGCCGCCCCCCGGACCCCGGCGACGCGTCGATTCCGCTGCGGATTATTGGAAATCGAGAAACTCGAGCGTGGCAGCGGGCCGCGATTCGCATTAAAATGAAATCACAAAGAAAGCCTTTGATCGCCGGCGCGTGTCGTAAAATTGTAAATTGTGCTCGTCCGCTGCTATTTTTTCGAGCTCGCTTCTTTTGCACTGTTTTTTTGCGGCCGCTATTAAAAAAAAAAAGCGCAATATGACCTAAAAGTCGGGCTTCCGAAAAAAAGCAAGCCATTTCGTCCTTTTTTACACCGCGAGAGAGATTCAACCTTGCGAGGATGATGAAAAATTAACTACATTTAACGTTCCGCCGGATGTACTTAACGCGGGAGCCTGCCTGAAAATAACAGCCCCCCGACTAATTTCCTCTTCCAATTTGAACTCGGCCGTATACACGCGTCCGCGGCGGCGGCGGCGGGCAGGATTTTCAATTATCGCGGATATAGAGATGTAAAAGCTCGAGGCTCTGCGCTATCTTGGCCGTAGATCTCGAGCCGATCGTTTCGTGCCTGGGGAGAGAGAGAGAGAGAGAAGCGGCAGTACGTGCAGCCCGACGATCTTTCGGAATTAGGTGCGGGCCGCGGCGAATGTGGAGAGAGCGAGATTCTCGTCAGATTTCCCCCCTCCCCGGTCGAAAGCTCCTTGTTCCCTTGACTCGGAGGAGGAACGCGAGACGCGCGTATATAAAGCGAATAAATCGCGCGCCAAAAAAGAGAGAGAGAGCCGGGCATCGATTGTCCAACGGCGCACTAAAATCCCATACGTCGATTTTCCGATAGCCCCCCAGCTTCGGCGGCTGGTATAAGCTCGTCCGTCGTGCGAGCGTAGGAAGTTATGAGGCAGCGATTTTCCATTCCTGCGCTCGTAAACTTGTTTACCCTTGTCTGGAAAACGTCACTGGCTGGGAGCGGAGAGGAGCCGCCGAAAAACAAACCGATGACGTGCGAAATCTTGACGCGCGGCCGTGTTTCACGCCCAGTCAAATTGGCTGAAAAACTTTGGCCGAATATATGAACATATATATATATATATCGATTTCCCGGCAGCGCCGATAAGGCAGTTTCTATTTATTTTAAGCCCCCGAGATGTACATCGCCGTTCTCGAGCTTATTGTTTTCCCGCTGCGCGTGGAAATCCCTGTATACTTTATTCCGCGAGAGATGAATTTTATGCTCGCTTCATCAGATGCTATCTTTCGAGGGAAGCCATTCGCTCGGAAATGCAATCTGTGCCGTAGTCCGACTGACCTTTTAAGATAAACAAACGTTTCAGCGAGTTACTTTCGAAATTCATTCATCAGCCGGACCGGAAAAGCAGGTCTCTCCCGTATAAAGTTTTGAAACAAAAATGGCTCGAGCAGTTCCTCCTCGCAATTACCGCCAGCAGAATCAGCGAATCAAGCTGAAAAGAGGTACGAGGAGCAGTTGGCTTAGTTTCGCCGGTCGCAATATTCATAATAGCGGCAAACGCAGCAGAAAGCTTGGCATGCCGCGAGAGCGGAACCGCGCAAACGAAGAGAGAGAGAGAGGTTAATGCAATTTCGTCGATTTTTGGCGCAAGAGAGAGAGAGGGTGTGTTCTCTCGCACGACTTGTGCATGTGTACTCTTTGGGGGATGACGACCTTCGGTGGGGAGAGAGACACAACGACACCCCTCGAGTGTGTATTCAACTTCGCGCGCGCGCGCTTGCCTGTAAATTCTCTGCTGACTCGGCGGCAATAATATTGTGCCGCCTGTACAGTCAAGCTCAGCAACTGTGCCGCCCCCCGGAGCCTCAATTGCGGCGATAATGGCCTGCCAACGCATCGCCGGCCAAGACTGTCGCTCGTGAAAAATTATGCCAGGCTCGTATCTCGACGAGAGCGCGAGCCTCGGTGTGCTCGGGGGTTTTTTTCTTTTTTTTTTTTTTTTTGCCCACCTTCCGTCGAGACATTAAAATTCCTTGCCTGGTATTTCACTTTTTAGATGAATTCGATGCATACCTCCGCGCGAGGCTTTTCGAGAAAATTCGCTTTGTGCTGCTGTAGTGTTGCCCTAATTATTACATTGGAGTTTTAATTAAAATTAATACCGGTTTAACTGCATTTACCTTTGAAGCGATGTTTTTTTTTTTTTTTTGTTTTTTGGCCCGTGATGTTTAATGCGATCTACTCTAAATAAGCTTTAATGTAATTTACTTTAATTAAGCTTTACTTCCACAATTTTTTATGTGAAATAAATGTATTGCAATTTCAGACAATAGCTTTTACCGTTTGTAATTCGAGCAATCAAAGCGCAATAATCAACAAGGCAGTTACAGTTCTCCATCGTTTTAATTTTCGCCCTGTAAAATTCAAATAAAACAGAATTTTTTTCCAATTTTAAACAAAAATTAACCGAGAAACTCAATATCCTGATTGGAAGTCTTGAAAAATAGATAGACTGTTTCAATTAATAAAAACAGACGAGTTAAAGTAATAAAGCATCAAATTAATCGTTAAAATTGAATAAAAATTGCAGCAGCTGATTAATGTGTATATACATACCGGTAACTTTGATGTGGTAAGGCAGCTGGGCTCGCCAAGTGTCCTGCATCTTGCGATCGGGCGCGACGCACCGGTACTCCCCGGCCTCCTGGTAAACCACCCTGCTGAGGGCGAGGGGTCCGGGTCCCCCCGCTGGGTCCATCTTCGGCCCGTGGCCCCAGCAGCCGCCGTCGCACTCCAGAGTGACCGCCCCGCCTATCTGGACCTCCATTTTTCGCGAGTCCATCGCTTCGCCGTTCAACGCCTCGGCCTCCGTCTCTATTTCCGGGTCGTCTGAAAAAGAGTTTATTGGCTTTAGCTTCGTTATTTTGAGAAGGTCGAGTGTTTTTCAAGCCAACTCGCCAGATTTCAGCGCGGCTTTTCTTTTAAACTTTTTCCAGATTTTCAAACTTTATATATTTTTGCGATGCTCGCGGCGAAGTATATTTATCACTTTTACCGTTCTGCCGGACTCGACAGCTCGAACGAAAGCGATATTTGAATTTTGAAAGCAAATTTTGACGAAAACAACGTGCAGGGAATATTTTTTTATTTATTTTATTTATTATTTTAAACGGACACAAAGTCCTATTGCAAAAGACGCGCAAAAAATATAGCAAGGTAAAATTTCAGCTCGTTCGCTGCTCGCTAACAATAACCACTCTGATAAGTATGAGTATCCGCTGAAACCGAGGAAGGCAGCCCTAATGAGAAAGCACATTTGTACGGTATCGGGTAACGGACTCGGAAGGAGAGAAGAGCTGGGCCGGGTGGAAGGACAAGCGGCTGCCCCGTATCGACGCGTGGGTTACTCCTCCGTATATAGACGTCACGTGCGCGGAGGGCTGAGGCTCGTAAAGAGCCATAACAGCCAGCGGGCAAAACGATGTCCCGCGAATACGATTCGCGTGGGCCGAAATCTTTGGCAGACAAGGGCCTCCGTGAACGTGCTCGAATGAAATTTTCACTTCCGCGGCGAAATTGCTTTCCCGGACGTGTCTCGCTTTGCGCGCCTTGCGTATAAGCGACGTTCGCGATGATCGCCGCTCCGCTGCATCAATTCTTCGCGAGGGGAGAGTAAAAGTTCGCCAGCCGGGGCTTTTGTCCCGCGTCGGATCGGGAAACGTATATTTTGACGCGAGGCTCGGGGGGGACGAGGGGAAAAAGCACGGCACGGATTTACGTCATCTCGTCGGCGGGATCAAGAGCTTTCGAGCAGTGGAATTAAAATTCAACGAGGTCTTAGCTAAAATAGTTAACAGCGTGTCGCAGCGAATCTTTCCGCGCGCCGGTCCATCGGAAGCAGCGGCACGTATTGCGGATAAAGTTTCGCAGCGGCGTGTGCCGGGGGGATAAAGCGGCGGCTCGCGAAATCTTTCTCTCCATCGGGTTCTCGTAGCAGTTTGCGCCCGTTATACTTATACGTACTTCCTGGGCCCTTCCCCCCCTTCCCTTTTACGACTCCGGGACGAAATTATACGTGTCCGCTCATCGGCTGACTCTCCGTCCGCAAACTCGGCGGGGGCCACTGCGCGAGTCCTTACACCCTTCTCCGTATTCCTTTTCCTTTTATATTGTCTTTTTTCCCGAGTTACCCCCGCTGCGCCGTTTAGCGCGGCACGTCCTCGTCGTTTCTCACGATTTCATTATTATTTTGATAAAAAGCAATTGAAACTCGAAACTATATTGGTTAAACGGCCGAAAGTATAGTTCTTCCCGCGTCGAGTGCCAGAGGCCCCGATAAAATAATAGCGATTAGTCTAACGAGAAGAGAGTCGATCGCCTCTCATCGGAAAGTTGGGCATTACGTATACGCGAGTCCGATTACAGAATCGCACTTGGAATTAGATTTCAAAGCGGAGTCATCGCCGAGAGAGAGAGAGAGAGAGAGAGCGAGAGAGAGAGAGCGGCTGTGCTGACGTCAATACGAGCCGGAAACCACAGTCATTTGTCAGGGACGGAAGCCGCCGAGCCAAGCGGAAATTACCAGCGCCCCATCGCGAAAATTTGCAAATTTCCTGCACCCGCCTCTTCGGCCGATAATCTTACGGAGCGCCAAATCTAACCGGTCGATAGTTCAAACCTAGACACCGCGCCTTCGCCCCCTCGTCGCCGATGATTTACCGCAGACCTCTCGCGTTAAAAACTTCGTTTAGCTCGTTATAAATTGCATCGGGGGTTAGAGACGGGCTGCAACGGCGCCCTCGTAATTGCGCGACCATTGTAATTTTAGACGGGCGGTGCTTAATTAAGATCTGTTATTGTAAGTAAGCAGGCTGAATAATTCCCGGTTAATCTCTCTCGGCATGCGTGCCGGCTAAGTTGCTGCGAGCGTATTAACCCGGGGATCGAACGCGATATTGGCTGCGGCTAATTTCACTGGGACGTTATCGTTTCGCTTGCTTACCAGAGAGCGAGACAGAGAGAGAGAGAGAGAGATACTGACCCATTTCTGCCCCGGCCAATCCAGCCCCGCGCCATACGTCAAACTTCAGCCGCGAGCGCAAGAATCATTGATTGGCAAAAAAAAAGGGTCGCGTCGCGCGTCGCTCGACACGCGTTTCAATCCTCGCGATCGAGCGGCCGGCTCCTGAAAGATCTATGCCCGGCAGCTGTCCGGCGCGTGATCCGCCGCCGGAAACTAATCTCCGCGCAATTTAAATGGCAGGGTTGCCCAGCTATTAACCGGCGCGGGGCGGGATTTATCGGGTACACGCTAACCTGCCTTGTATTACGGTCTCCGGCTGCAGAAGGATAAGTTATATCGGGTCGCGGCGAATGCGGACCTTATATACCGATGATCATTCCCCTCTCTCTCTCTCTCTGGCCAGGCCGCATCATTTCCTCGATTATCGAATTATTCCCGAGTGCTCGCCGCGCGGCTGCAGCTTGCGGAATGATTCCTCGCGGGCCAGTCGGAGGCCGAGTTAATTAAGTCGCGCTCAAACGCAGATCCAATATCAGCGGGCAGAAACGCCGGCTATAAATAAAGCCCGCGAGAGAGAGAGAGGCGCCGCTGTCGTCCTTTCAAAAAGTCTTTGTCACCGAGCTCCGGCCAATAACGCCGTCAGAGCTTCGAGCCGGAGAAAGAAAGCGAGGGGCGAGAGAGAGAGAGAGGGAGACAGAGAGGCAGTCGCTTTGATAGGTAAGAGGAAGAGGAGCTCTCTCTCTCGGTGAATAAAGCGAGGGCGCCGGCGGTCTGAAAAGAAGCCCGGAAAGGTGTGTGCGCGCGCCGCGCTGCAGGTCGGAAAAGCGGGATATAGCCACCGCCGCCGCGGGAGAATTATTACTCACTGCGCACGTTGAGGAAGTAGCCGATGCTGGTGAAAATGCCGAGCATGTGTCGCGTGTAGCATTTGTACCAGCCGCTCTCGGCCCTGCTGATCTTGGTAAAGTTCAGCCATCCGTCATCGCTCTGCTCCACCGGGGGCGGCCCATTGTCTGAAACAAAAACCAACGGATTAGTCTGCCTGCTCGCTCAAATGGCATTCCAAACTTTCTAGCTGGAAGGAGGGCGGCAAAAACAATCCTCAAGCCGATAACAGTCCATTTTGCTGCCCGACTCCCGTGCACGTACATGTGTGTATACGGTTATTTTCCCGGCTCGAAATGAAACGTCGAGAAGGAGATATTTTCATCAGCCCCCTCGCGCTTGTAAACAGTTTTCGCTTAACTTGTCTCCGCTCATATTTTCGGCTTTGAATGAATTCCGACGAGAAGTTCGCCGGAGCTTATATACGGGAGAAAAAAGGGATATCGCCGTTCGGATTCGAAAAGCATGCAGCGCAGTCGCTTAGCCGTTAAACAAATTTAAATCGAGTGCGCGCCCAGGGAGGGGGGGGGGCGGAATCCTGTTTACGTTAAGGTTATAGTGCTCGCAGGATTTCATCGAATTATCAGTAAAATAGTATTGCGCCGTGACTCGGCCAAAGAGGACGGCATTTCCGTGCTACCCCGGAAGCCGAGAGAGCTTGTGCATCGGGAAAGCCCTCTCGCAACTTGGCCCGAGAAACAAACAACCCAGCCCGGGCTGCAGCAGCCCGTCTGAATCGGCTTAAAAGAAATGGAACGCAAGCGAGAGAGAGACCCCCCGGCAGGAAATGGGAAGCAGTAAATAATTGCCTGGATTTAACAAGTTTTTCGCCGAGATTCTTGCCGTACAACGCCGGCGATAAAATTCCGAAATTGGACCCATTACCTTATCGGTGCCTGCGCGCGCGCAACCCGATGAATTACGCTTTTTGCGCATTTCGATATCCGATTATTTATTCAGTCTGCTCATTATAAAGCTTCGAGGAAGAGCGGAATCCGACGGCGCGACAATCGAATAAATTGTCCGCTCGTCGAAATTGAGACAGACAGCCGGGATGAAAGGTCGGGGGGATGAAATAATAATAGAATTTCATTCGTCCTTTTTACTCTTTCTCTTCATTGGAAATTGACTTTTTTGCCCCGAGTGCAGATCAGGCGTAATCGCAACGACTCGGCGCTCTGCCCCCCGATTTTCTTCTCGTCTGCGCGTTTCTCGATGTATTATTGATGCCTGAACGTGAGGGGATTCGACTCTCGCGCTGCAAATTGAAAAATTCGCCAGTCACTTTAACGAGAATCAGCGCGTTATTAAGGACGTAAGCACGTGCCGCAAATGCTATTGGGGGATTTTAATTTTAGCGGAGATCGTCGGTTCCGCTTTGAAAGGTCGGTATCGGAATAATTAAATTCGACGAGAATAGATTCAGGGTTTATAAAAAGAATATTTTCGCAGGCCGTTGAATAATTAGAAATGATGAAAGTATCGATATCTCGTTAATAAAGTTTTGAGTAAAGTTAAATGTTAAAAAGTTACATCTTTTAGCGTCAACTTTCAAGGAAATTTCTTAATATTTAGAGGATACTCGCCTGGAACTTTCTTTTTGTGCAAGGAACGAAAGTACTTCAATTTCGCTAAATGATCAATCATCCCGAAATGGAGGTAATGTTTTTGTGGTTTTTTTTCTTTTTTTTTTTTTAAGAAAAGCAGAAGAGAAATAAGTTTTCAAGTTAGAAAATGACGTCCAACACAGGCAGAAGATATAAATTTTAATTGCATTATTAATAATTAATGCAGTCTTTGGATAATTGACGAGCTCGGAGGAATAAAATTAGCGCGAAGAAAATTGGGACATTAAGGAAATTAGTGTACGTAGATTTGCATAGGCAAAAGTTTTTTCGCAAGCAGGCCGCCATATTTCATCTTGTCGCTTTAAAGCACCGGTAAATTTGCCATTAATGAAAGTCGTTATATTCATCGAGGGGAGGGCGGCTGGCCTTTTCCTCGTGCGCGCGACGTCTCTCTCCACCTTCTTTTAATATCTTCACTTTATACGCTTTGCGCTTTACTCCAACTCCGGCGGAGCGAGGGGCGCTGCGAGAGGTGCTTTTAGCACTTTGTTTAATGCAATAATGAACGTTACGTAATTAGGACAAAGGTCTGGGATTCCATTGATGTTATCCTTTCAGGTATCTAAGCGTTCGACGCCGGAAGGTAATCTCCTTATCGTACGTAATTACTCGTCTTATATAATGGAAGCTCTCGGCAGGCAGGCAGGCAGGCAGGGCCGCGCCCAAGACAAGCGGTTGGCTTACTTTATATCGGCGCGTCGCTTACTTCTGATTTTCAATGAATAATCGCGCTCCTCCTCCCCCTCTTCGCGTGCTGCGGCAACCTCACTTCGGGCCCCATTTAAGAGGATAAAGCGCCAACTTTCTTACGGTGAGAGGGGCCGCGCCGCTGCTCTTATCACTTCCCCCTATCTTATTTCTTTCTCCCTTTTTACATTCTTCTCCGCCGGCGCGCTTCTTCATTTTCAACGGCCATGTATCACGGCCGCGTATCGCTCGTTCATCACGCAAATTGCTTAAGAAAAATTGCGCTTTTTAATTAAGCCCCCGGCTAATTTACCCCCTGCAAATTGCTCGGAGTTCTCTCAACACAAAACCTTATACCGATAGCCGGGGCTTAGTTAGCGGAAGCCCCGATTAACCGTTTATCGCGACGCGGAGCTCTTATCATATAACTCATTCGTTCCCCGCGAATCAGACGGCGTAATGAGCGATAGATTCGAGAGGCGTTATTAAAAGAGTCGGATATGCGCGCGCGCGCGCGCTCGGAGCAATAATTCTCGGTAAAAGCCCCCGGCGGGGTAGCCGGAGGTGCTCGCATTACCGCGCGAGCTTTCGACGGGATTTACAGGGCGATGCATCTCCGATAGACAAGGGGAGAAAGAAGCGGGCGAAATAGATGAAAAAGGCAGCGGAGCGGAGGAGAATTTGCAAAAAGCAATCAAAACCGGCGCGCGGAGATAAAGCCGGAGGAAAATATTTCTTGCAAGATAAAGCGTAATCCCGGCCCCGAGCGGCTCGAGCCGGCGTTCAGCGTTTAATGTCTCGCAATCGCACCGGGCAGTGTATATGCAGTCGGGGCGCGCGTACCTTGTATTTTCACGTAGCCAAACGCCCCGCACAGACGCCGGACGGTGGGGGGGTCTTGAGTAAAATTTCGCGAGGACCGAATGTGGGTTAATGTTGCTCCTTCCTAGCCCCCCCCAGACAAAGGGGCTTTATCAAAAGCATTCCAGCGATTTAGACGCACCGCGCCCCCCGTTTATTCGCTATTCTCGCTCCCTCTTCCGGCCGGCGCGCGAATATATATCACTTATAATGAATTCACGCGGCGAACTCGATGCTCGTTCGTTCTGCGAGAGAGAAAAGGGGGTTTAAGCCCCCCGCGTCGGGGAATGCGAATTTCGCGAGTTGTCGACGAGCGCAGCGCGGAAACAAAACGCGCCCGATTACGCTTTCATTGCGATTGATCGGCCGCGCTTGTCGCTCGAGTCGCGGAAGACGTTTTTGCGCGGGGTAGAGCGAAAATATCGACGATACGCGTAGCGCTGCCTTTTCAGCGATTCGCCCTACTTTTTTTACTGCATGTAAGCAGGAATTGCTTCGCGATTAATAAGACGCGCAAGTCTGAAGCTCGCGTCGCTTGTAAATGCCGTAATTAGAGCGTCGAAAGAGAATGGAGAAGCGAGGAGTCGTTCCTCGCCATGGCGCTTCATCCATTTTGAAGCCGAGGTTATTACCGCGTATTTTGGTTTAAGTTCCCCGGCTCCCGGCCTGTTTACCCTAATTAAATTACCAGAACGTGAGCCGAGCGCGCCGATCTGATAGGAGCGCCGCCTTCCGTACGCCGAGCGTATTTGCATTTACTGGTACGGCGGACACACACTGCGCCATTGACCGGCGCGGTGCTAAGTAATTACGAGTCAATGTAATACCCGGCGAGCTTTTTTTCGGCTGACGATAAATAGGGATCGACCGGGATTACGCCGCCCCCGCCGACCTCCAGCGGATTATGTTTTAATTTAGTTTTAGAATTTAAGGAGATCCCCTGGCGCCATTTTTTTTTTCGCCTATTTTTCAACAAGCCTTTCCAGATACGGTGCAGCTTTTTCAGGGATTCGAGGGCCGTTATGCCCTCGCAAGGGCGTAAATAAAATTCTATTGTTTTTAAGTTTTAATTGAATGGCCCTCGGGCATTGTTGTTAACCTCGTTTGCGAAATCATGAATGGGATTGCTTTCCAGCGCTCCTTGAAAAATCATTATTTTTTTGAAAATTCGAAAAGTACGAAAACTGCAGTGGTGAGATATATACCTCGTTGCCATATAGGGACGCTTGATGGATTACTGTCCACTTCGCACTTTAGACTGACGGACATCCCCTCGACGATTGGATTTCCAAAGCCGGGCAGCCGCGTTATCGCGAACGACGGCGTATCTGTAAATAACATAGACACAAGTCGATTAGAAAATTGTTACAATAGCTGGACTATTATGTAGATATATTTCAACAATTCAGTGTTTATTAAATTCCCAGCTTTTATTGTCAATTATCAATCCTAATAATAATTAAGAGCCTAATATGGGCACAACGCATAATAAAGAGGTAAATTAAAGTTCTAATTTGCAGAGTATTAACTAATCTTAAGCTGAATCAGTAAACAAGTTTGCAAGTCGACCAGATAAGCCGGAGGAGCATATACTGCCATCCCGGCAAAAACCAAATCCGACCCTAGCCACGAGAGCCAAAGCTTTTTCCATTCGCGTAATAAGAAGCTCCCGCGCGCAAGAGGAGACTACGGGGAGATGCAAAAGACTGCATTCGAAAGGCGACGTCGGATAAGGAGCTCCGGCCAAAAGAGAGGACCGAATATCCCGGGTCTAGCTCGGGTATCTTCAAGTTATTCGCCGGACTATAATGGTGCGGAGACAATGCAGGCTTAATGAAAGCTCTCCCCCCTCCCCTCCGCCGCCTCGGCTCTTAGCCTGTCAGACGCGCGACGTAAACACCATACAAAGCAAACAATACGACGCTGAAGTGCCCCACAGACCTCGATCGCCTAATGAGAACTTTAAAGCGTCCCCTCTCACCCTCTGTCTCCTGGCTCTGAATATCCTATTTTCATTTGGCGGCAAGCCAGTAAATAGTTCGCCACACTACCGGCGACTGGGCGCTTCACTTGCCATCGGAAATATCGCGCGCAAAGAGTGCCTTGACAAGCAGCCGGATGCTTATTATGCTTTTCAACTCGAGCGGCAATTTTCCTCTCCCTCTCTCACTCTCTTTCTCTCCTTGCCAGCGCACGGCTGCCTTTTGAAACTGATACAGCGCCGTGGCGGCCTTGTAATGCTGGAAATTTAACTACTTTTAGCGGAATAATTTCCATTAGGGAGGGACTCAGTCATGTTTGCTGCACTCATCGAGTAGAAACTGTATTATCGGACGCATTTGCGCTCAAGTAGATGGTAAACTAGATGAAATTGAGTAAACGAGATGTAAGTGGAGAGAAAAGGGAGAGAGAGAGAGAGCGCTTTTGCCTCCCGCTGTTTTCATAAATTTCAAACTTTTACTTTTAGCATAAAGCAGGCATCGCGCGAGTAAATTCTCCGAAATAGTTCCTCATCCTCTACAATATTATGCACTTTAAGCGATAATTAAATTTCCCGACTTTTATCATATCGAAATTATAATTGTTAAGTAAACTGAAATTTTTATATTATATATTTTTGTAAATTGCAGGTGGCGTCTTGAAAATTTATTCCAAGAACAAAGGCAAAGTTACTCGCGGAGGAGGTAAAAATGTAGCTTGTATATAGCTGCCCGCAAAGTTCGTCGATGCCTAAAGCGACGTCTTTGTGGTTTGTCAAGTTTTCCGGAAAAACTTTGTAATCTTCGCCGCGCGACGGCCACGGCCTCCTAACTTCTTAACGACATCCTCGGCGAAAATAAATTCCATTTCCCTTCGCCTAGCAACAAGGCCGTCGAAAATCTCCCCGCGTCGAAATAAAAACAAAAACGGAGCGGGAGGTCTCGCTCGCCTTCACCAATTTGAATACTAATCGTAATTGTCCGCAAATTAATCGACTGCCCCTGCAGGCAAACGGAACAGAAAGAACAATTAAAAGCGCAGAAAAAAAGCCTCGATAAGAGCCGCCGCGTTAACAAGCGAGGAAAAAAAGACCCCGAGACCTTTTCCACTTGCGGCGGGGCTCTTGTTGTCGAGTGCATTTTAGAAAGCCGGAGCCGTAAGGACGAATTGCGAGCTCGAGAGATATTATTCGAAGGTCCGGGGATCGGACGGCGCGGTATAACGGGGCGAGCGTATATTTTTTAATTGACGCGGGCAGAGAAAAAAGGAAAGCAAAGGCTCTAAAAGCGCCTGCAGTCTCCGGGATTCCGGGGGACAGAAAGAGGCTCTAAATGAATTGAGTCGTTGGCGCGCCCCCCGGCCGGGCTCTTACTTTATACTCTGACCTTTTTCAATTTCGCCAGTCCGCCACTCTCTCTCTCTCTCCCTCTCTCTTTCGACCTTTTTTTTTCTCCCCCGGTCTTTTGTATTCTTTTAATTCCTCGTAGTTCAATGGATGATTTAGCCGGCTTTGCGTGTCTTCCAAATGCGCGAGCCTCAATTTCTGTAATTTCGCAAGTGACGGATGTGCCGCTGCCCTTTTTGCCCGAAAATACTTTGATGTATTCGCGCGCGAAGTAAGCTCTCGCGCTCCTTTCATGTAGCTTTTGGCTCGCAGCGTGAAATATTATTATGTAGGATTATATCCTGCTGTATAATGAAATATCTCTGACGGAAGGTCAAGGCATGATGTGCGGTACCCTCAAGTTTCAAAAGCACGTAATTAATGCCCTTTCGGGCGTATAAACTTTATTTATTGCACGTCCACTCTATACGCGACTTTGCGGGATAAAAAAAATGTCGATGTAGATTGTATAAAAAGCCTGTTAACTCGCAATAAACAGGCAGAATCCTATTAGGATCACATCAAGTGGAAAGAACGAAATATAGTCAGACGTTTATCGACTGGAATCGAAAATAAATATTCTAAATAACTTAATTTCCATACCTTCCTCGGGCGCCTGGAATAAAAATTATATCGCAGCATCTCGTAAAAACGTAACTTTCAGCCCGTCCGACTGCGGGAACGTTACATAAATTTTTTCAACGAGCCAGTCAGATAAAAAGCTAACGTACAAGCGCGCCCTTCCAGCCCAGAACAAACAGGCAGACGACAAGATTCTTCTGGGGGGGCTTTATTAGTTTTTTCATCGAATCTATCAGTCGCTCTCTCCGACTTGGGGTCTCCGAGCGCAAACACACATCCCCGACTACTTGCTTAGCTGGCTTTATATAGGAAAAAATAGGCCTTCCGCGCGTTTTCTCCTCCCTTCGGCACGTCGGCGTCCCCTGCTTACGCGTCGTTTCTTCCTCTGCTATCTCTCACGCACAATTTTCCCTGCCGCGGCCCGCGTCGAGTTTCCTTGCCGCACACGTTTCAGGCGGCTCCGTACGTGCGCCCCGCGACAGACGGAAGAAGACCCTTCCTCGTCCTTTTTACTCCTCCCCGTATACGTATATTCCCGCGCGCACGTGTGTATATGCTCCAGACGCTCGTCTCTCGCCGCCGAGAGCGGAGAGAAAGAAAGTCGTCGGCGCGGCTTACTTTAATGAAGTGTCGTCCGCACGGCGACGGCATTCGTTTTGCTCATACGTAATTTCGCGATGCGGCGCGCGAATTACCTCTGCGGCGAGAGAGAGAGAGAGAGGGGGGGGAGCAAAAAGAACAGCCGCCGGAAAAAAGCTGAAGAGAGGGAGTGAGAGAGGGAGGGACAAAGGAAGCGCCGCGGGGCGAAAAAGCGGGAAACCCGAGCGCGAGAAACTGTCGCTGGAATTAGGCGCGGTCGTTAACGCTGATATTAATGTACGCCGGGAACGAGAGAGCGAAAAAAAGGGCGTACGTACACGCTATTATGCTATCCAGCCGTTCTGCCTCGTTTCGCGCGGAATCGCATATGCGCGGCCGGGCCTTTTTTGCCGACTGATGATACACTTGAATATTTTTCCGGCTGAAGAACGGCGCGAACCGCGGCTGCGGGGCCCCTTCCCCGATTTCGGAAGGGGAAACGACCCGCCCGTTTAGTCCCGAGGATTTAACCGGCCTTAGCTAAGCAACTTTGCCTCGGATTTTACCCTAAAGCGTCGGCCCGGAGATTAC
Source organism: Ormyrus pomaceus (assembly GCA_900474385.1). Lineage (NCBI taxonomy): Eukaryota > Metazoa > Arthropoda > Insecta > Hymenoptera > Ormyridae > Ormyrus > Ormyrus pomaceus. Next base: position 20,345 of record UCOM01001315.1, read on the forward strand.
GAGGCAAGTACCAAGTGAAAATGCCGCGTACGCCGCAGCACGACTCGTCCAAAGTACAATTCTCCCGCTTGGCATTATAATGTTTATAACGCAGCAGCGGCGCGCGCGCGGCTCTCTCGGTTTACATGCATCCGGAGCGAGAGCCCCGAGTCCTTTCTTCCACCTCTTGACGTCGTGACTGAAATTTTAAATCATCCGTGCAGCGGGCCGGCCGGGGGAGGTGGAAGCTCGTATTTTGTTTTTATCATTTCCGACCTCGGAGCCCGGGAGTTGGCGTTCAATTTTTATGCTCTCGCTTTTCTACGCGAGGAGCTTCTGCCTAATAAATATCCGAGTTAACCCATTTTCGGGTGCTCGAGTGACTGAGCTCGCAGCGGAGCTTTTAATTTTGTTTATCAATCGCGCGGCGCTTCCGGGCTAAACTGTTTGAAGACTCAACTCGACGAGTCAATAGTGCGTCTTTAAATATTTTCCAGTTACAGTAATGAAGTTGAAGTGCGCATCGCCGAGTTGCTTCCTCTATTTGCGGAAAATTTCGTATTCAAATTGTAAGCCCCTTGAGAAATCATTCATCGGAGAAGCGTTCGAGATGTCGAGAAACTATTTTAAATGCGCTAAACGTATCACTCGCGGTTTGCTCTTCGAAATTAGCATTTTGAATATTTGCAAGTCTAAAACAAAGCGGGAGCGGGAACAATACCTCCCCTCCAAAAAAAAAAAACACCTTACATTTCCGTGGTGGCGGGTCGCGAGTACACTTGCAAACTTGCATCATCGCGCACAATTACCAGCGGCGCGACTCGCAAGTGGATCTTCTCAAGTATTCTAGAGCTGGAGACGGATGTATCCAGGGATCGACCCCCTCCCCGCCCCGCGTAATGAGCATCATCAGGATAAATGGCCCGAGGGGCCGGAGAGCATTGCATCGCGCAGCCGAATCTGCGAGGCAAATGATGAGCGCCGGAGTGCGTCGATGGCGTGTTATATTCGCTTTTCCAAAGTTTCGGACCCACCTCTCCATTCCGAAATGCATGCACACGGATGCGCGAAACAGCCTGTATATGCGCCGCCGCCTCCGCCGCGAGTGCATGGAAATGCACGAGGAGAGAGAGAGAGAGAGACCTTCGCGCTAACGATTCACATCCCGCGTAAATCTGAAATGCAAATGGAGGGGAACGTATATCGGATCCGGCGCCGGCGAGAGAGCATGCACACTCGCCCGCGAGCTCTCGCACCTATATACGCCGCGAGAGAGAGAGTGCAACATCCGTTCGAGCTCTCGTGTGCCTGAGCTTACCTGCGATCCGAGCGCCGGATCGTTTTTCCCTTTTTCTCCTTCCCCGGCTATTTTCGCTGCTCTCCGCTGTCGCTCAAAAACTTTTAAGGCTATTATGCGGAATGGCTTTATTCCGATTAACTGGGTTACGCTATTTTCGGAAAATCGAGTTTGAGATGTTAGCCGGGAGCCGGATAATGACGCGAAAAGCGATTAATCCGCGAGAAGCCGGATTTCTTGCGGTCGACGCCCATTTATGATAGCCGAAAATGTTTTTTTTTTTTTTCGGAAATTCCGAGGAGAGGTTGAGGGTAATTTTAGAGCTGAAATCTTGATTAAATATTTTAAAAGTTTTTTTTTCAGCCGAATAACTGAATGAGGCGGAAGGAGAAATTGAAAAATTTCAGCTTAAAATTGTGTGCATAATATGTAAATTTAAAACATCACGTTTTATTCAAACATGTTTCTGTATCATTTAAAGCGATAAAAATTTGCAATTTCAGCCGGTGCCAACCCCCAAAATCGGCTCAAACGCTCTCCTAATAAATTAAATGAACATTACGGTCGGCAGTTTATTTAGATTAGCATAAATGAAAAAAGCGTAACGAGAGAGAGCGAGAGCGAGAGAAAAGAGAGGGACAGCAGCCGCTGTCAGCCGGCTGGCGGGCTCGCGCCGAAAATATATTTTGCCCGGCGAAGCACGATAAATCGAATTAACGTATACACATATACACACGGGCGTTTAGCGTCCTTGTCACTGTATCGCGCTCGCATTCGGCTGGCTCGGCGTTACGTAACATTCGAACGGAGACGACGCGGAAAGTGGAAAGGTACCTGCGCGTATTACGCGCACAAACAAAGCGCTCCCGGCCCGCGCGGCGCTTTAAGCGGAAATGCCTTTTGCAGCCGCGGGGGCCGTTCGCCCGGCGCGAGCGGTCCGACGCGAAAGCGCGTAAATTCTTGTTATCTGTCCCTGGTGTCTTTGGGAACGGCTTTCCCGACGCGCCAGAGAATTATTCGGGCTTTAATCCGTCGTCCGTCCGCCCGGAATCCCCCGCGCAATTCACCCCGACTCGACCCCGTTTACCCGCGATACCCGGGCCGTCGTATTACAGAAGCCGGCCGCGATCTTCCGCGAATCGGGCAGTCGCTGCTGGCGCCCAGTGCCCTTTTTCCGCAATCACTTCCCGGTAAAAGTTTATTGCGATTTTTCAATTGCTCTTTTGTGAAAGGGCTTCGTTTGATCGAGCTTTTCACCGGAAGCTCGGCCTTGCCGGGCTTTGTATTAACGTTCGTCAAAGGGTCGCCGAGTCGATGTTCTCAGAATTTACCGTTCGCCGTTCGCAGAGGGTTTTTCCACTAGATTTTATCCCTCCGCGCCCTCGCCGAGCTTTTGTTTTGCGCGGGTGGGAGCGCGCGCCGGACCCGGAGTCAGGAGGAGTTTTCCGGGAAAAGTGCTTGCCTAGTTGCGGGAAAATCAACAGTCGCTCGGTCGGGGAAGAGAAAGCAGACGGTATATAACGGTGTGATGCACAGGGCGATCGCGAGAGGCAAGAGGGCCGAGGGAAAACAAGAACAGCGAGAAGCTGCTCTCCCCCGGCAAGCTTTCGAGCGATTGAAAATAGGAGGAAACGAAGGCGGGCGACGCCACCGAGGGGAGAGAACTCGCTAAAGAAACAAACAAAACGCTCGACGACGCCAAACCGCTCCGAGCTTTCTAAGGGATTCCATATAAATGGATGTATGCGAACATAGGAAAGGTGTGGTTATAAAGAAGCTTTACGCCGCCGGACACGCTTTGTTATTCAATTTTATTTCAAATTTTAGCTTTTCACAAACTCGAGGCTCATTCGAGGAGCACCTTTTTCAATTTTATCGCGCCCCGAGAATTCTCGGAGTAACGCCTTTGGCTTCCTTCAACTTTCCGCGCTGCCGTTATTACGAAAGTCGTTTGAAACATAAAATAAACAGGCAGCTCGATAAACTAGCTTCGAAAAAGGAAGGGAAAAAGGCAATTCCTTTTTCTTTTTTTTTCACCTCCGACGATGCTTGCTTATAGTCAATAAGTACGAGAAATTTAGCTATATATAATGGAGTGCCCCGAGGGAAGCGGCGGATAGATATCCTCGACGGCGGCGGCGGCGGCGGTGAATTAAATGGGCGAGAAGATTGGCCGTGGGATCCTCGCGACGGATGAAATGAATTTTCAATAGAGAGAGAGAGAGAGAGGCGCCGAGGATCGAAGCAGTGGAAGCTCTCTGCGGTGGCGGCTGCAAGCTGTCGGGATAAGGCGTAGGTACGTATAAGGTAGGTAAACGAGCCGCTCGCGCGACGCCTTCCTCCTTCTCCGTCCCACTCTGTTCGTTTGCTCTTGTCGCGCCGAAGCCGAGCTATAACTCCGAGGGCATTACCTTTGTTCCCCGCAAGCCGCCCGGCTTTTCCAAGTATCTCTCGTGCCGAGGAAAAAATCCCACCAGATTTCTCCCGCCGAACGATTAACTTTAATCGTCTCCGCGTTTCCGCGACTTGTTTTTTATGCAGCCGAGCTCGCTGCATTATATATATATTTCCCCGCGTTCGAGCGATTAAAGAATAAACCAGCCCGTTTGCCGTTTCATTAAATAACGCGGCCAAGTGGCAGAAATAACAATACGCAAATTTGGACTTTTAATTCAATGGCGGCCGCCCGGCGAGGTTCCGCATTACCGGGATTAACCAGGAAGAACGTCCGAGAGACGAAGGCAAAGCCGGGGGCCAAAAAATAAGCGAAATCTTCTGGGTTAAAGCAAACGAAGAGGCAGAGAATCGCGGCGGGATCTTTTGTCCGAGGAAGATACGGGGCTCTCGCGTGTAACGGGGAACATTGGGGCTCTTTTGGCCCGGGGACAAGTTTCGCTAATCCTGCCGGGCAGCCCCGGCGACTGGCATAACTCCTCTCTCGGCCTGGCTATGGGATGCTTGCTTGCGGGAGCACTTGAGTCGCGGCCTCGCTTCCGATCCCGGGGAGGGCGCCGAATATACCCTTCGCGGGACGCTGGTAAACGCTCGAGTATTATAACACTCGCCCGAGTGCTTCCGCCGCCAAGCTTTTGTCTATGGAAATATGGAAATGTCTATGTATGTATTAGAAAAATTGCCTTTTCAGCCCTGCCAAACCGAAGTTGCCGTCGAGCTTTTGCTCCCTCGAAAAAGAATTGCGGGTTAATGCGAGTGTAAACCTACGCTCTCCTCCCCCCCTACTTAGCTTGTTTTTTTGCAGCTCGACTACCGAGAGTTCTTTGTCAGCTATCTTAATCGGAAAATTTCGGGTGCTTATTTTTCTCTCTGTTTTATTTGCACGGACGAGATTGAATATTTATACGAGTTAATGAGGTACCGCTTTGCGAGTATGATTTTCGGCTAATTTTATGTTATTAGAGCCTCGCTGCAAATATCGGGCTCGAAGATTGTCCGAAAATTAATAATTCATGAATTAACGATATTTCAGTATGTTTTCGCAGTTGAATAATATTATAATATTGTCTAATATACAACACTGCGGAATAATATTTCAGTGTAAAATTATTATATCTTCGTTCTGCGAAATTCAGTTTACCTGATTTTTTTCTCGAAAGCAATACGAAAATACGTTTGTTATTTTCCAGCGTTTTTAATGTATCCCCCCCAAGTTTTCTATTTCAAGTTTTTCCAAAAGTTTTTAACTTATATCTTAGGACAATAATTTTTTTTCTAATATTGCGAAACTTTCGTTGTCCTCCGCGAAAAAACTTTCGGCAGAGAAAACCGCTAGTTTTTATCAACAAAGGGGACATTTTTTCCCGGCATTCTTACGACGCGGCACGACGTAGCACCTTCGCCGCCAGTGGCCGTGAAAAGAAAGCTCAAACTCCCTCGCTCCGACATTCATATAAAGTTTAAGGATCCGACAAAGAAGAGTAATCAAAGGGAGAGAGAGAGAGAGAGGGAGGGGGGAGGGGCTGGAAGAAGTAAAAGGAAGAGTGTCGAAGGCAGGAAGTAGTAGCAGCAAGCTGTCGTCGATGGAGCCTCTTCCGAGGCCAATAGCGCAGACTCCCCTCCCTCCCACCTCGCTCGAAGCGAAGCTTGTAAATCAATTACAACTCCCAACGCGGCGGCTGCTGCTGCTACTGCTGCTGCTGCCGCCGCCGCCGCCGCTCCCGAGAAATGGCACGTACTTTCCTAGCAACTTTCGGCTGCTGACGTGATCGGCAAACTCATGCCGGCGCGCCCTTCCCGAAGGGACGAGCGTAAAAATGAGGCGCGCGCGCGCGCGCGGGCACGTCGCCACCAGAAATTCTCCTCTCTCTCTCTCTCTCTCTATTTATGCAGATTGCAGCCGGGGCTCCGCTCTCTGTTTTTCCTTCGCGGCCGCTATCCCGAATCCCGCGATATATATCGCGCTCCGGCACAGCAGTCATCGTAACCCGGGAAGCATCGGCCTCCGCTGCGTAGCATCCAGGCGCGCCCGGGCGCGATCGAGTGCGCGATCGAGCGGTGCGGCCCGGGCTGCCTGCCGTTAGATTTCAATATGATTGATTGAGTGTGGCGGAGCGTTAGACGTGAATGGCGTTCGTGAAAGCCGCGCTTGCGGGCGCGCACTCGCGCCCGCTGCGCCAGAATTTTCGGCTCAGCGGCGAGAGGGCTGTCAGCGGAGTCTGCGCTCCCTCCCTCCCTCTTAAGTTACAAGTGACAATCCGGCCGCTAACTCCGCGTTATTTAGTGCATTGACGAGGGAGCCAAGACGAAATAATAATACGCGCGGCCGAAACTGGGCCAAAGGTTTAGGGCTCTCGCTTTCCGACTCTGCATTCTATCGGTAAATTACGGAGGACGCAAGGCCGCCGCCGGGTTCGAGTTTCCGAGTTCCTCGAATTTTCTCTTCATCGACGTCGACGTAGCGCGCCAGAAGGCGACTTTGCCCCGCGCCTCGTTCAAAGATATTTTCCACCGTTTTCGTTGCGCAGACTGGCTTTTTGGGCTTGACGCGTAATAAGCCTTCGGAAGGATTGCAGCCGGATCCACGTAATTGAAGCAACGTTTTCCAACTTTACGAAGATTTGAAAGCGTCGAAAAAGCAAGGATCAATAATTGAACAGTAGCCGATTTTAAAGCTGCTTTAAAGCGGGAAACATATATAGACAAATAGCTGCTCGTTAACCCGGGCACTTATTGGAGATTTAAAATACATTTGCATTCCACGCGCCTCGGTCGAAATATATAAATAAAAAAAATTAATACGCGATGAAGTGCCGGAGGCGTAAGCTCGAAGCCTCTCTCGACATTTCAAGCCCGCTTCGTTCCGCGCGACTTTTTTCCTCTCTTTGGCCCAGACGAGCCCGAACGCAACGGTCCAAGCAGATGCTGCAGAGGCCTTTGCGACCTTCCGCCAGTGACGCAGCAATTTCCCGATGCGAAAGCTTCCTCCCTTCGAGTGTTCGCCCGAGAAAAGGAATCTAGCCGTCCGAGGTAATATATATATATATAAAACGCCGGCGAATCTCATTTCCCCTTTCCCACCCCTGATTTTTGAACGCGAAAACTGCGCGGCTGATTGCGTCATGGACCGCTTGTGACCTACTTTTATTATTTCGCTGGAATATTATTGTTACCGACTGTCCACGTATTATTGTATAGTTTACGCTGTTCTATTCGTGTTTTTCATGATAAACTAAAACAGTCACTTTTTGTTTTCAGGAAACTTTTGTATCCATCGTAAAACCATTAAGCATCAGGTTTATTCGCACGCGTAAGTTTTTAAAAAATTTCGACTTAATCACTCTATTTACGTATAATGATTTTAATTAATTCTTATTTAAAATAAATAACAATTTCATTTGAAAAAAAATGCATTCGCGATAATCCCTCGATAAATAGACTCCAAGTTTGCAGAGTCTCAGAGAGCAAATATGAAATTGTAAAGTATATTGTAGTAGTTTCATTACACCGTATCGATTGCCCTTGTTTGGTTATATACTCGTGCATTGAATGAGAATTCAATATCGTGCGGTATAGCTATTTACACTTCCTGATTTTAATTTACCTTCCTGGGATTTAACTATATGGAACAAAAGTACTCCCATCTAGTTCCATTTAAAAATAAATTCATGCAATTACAGAACGATCATTAAATATGAAGGCCGTAAATAAATTAAACTTTTTGATGCAATTTTACCATTTAAACGAGCATTGTTGAGTTCAATAAACTCACTGAACCGACCTTTGGTAAAATAGAGTTGATTAAAAAAAATTTTTATACTTTCCAACGTTATTTGAGGAGAATATCGCCAACTTACTTTTTGCAGGGATTTAATGATCTTTGAAACAAAAACAGTTTGGAATAATTGAAGAAAGCGAAATTTGCTTGATTACACAATTCACTTTTCTCTCCCTGAAAATTAAACCGGTGAAACGGAATTATCGTTCTCCCCTGTAAAAACAATCCATTTTTCGAATCGTTCTTTCTCCCCGAGACTCGTGTCACGGTCGAGCGGCTACGCGAATCGTAGCCAAACGCTGCGGCGTAAAAAAAAAAAAAAAAACGCGAAACCACTCGTCGAACGGCCGAAAAAAAAAGTCCGGACTCGCCGCGAACTTTTTCCGCCGACGTCGGTGAAAAAAGATTTCCCGCGAATCGGGCACCACCTTGGGCGCGTTATTTTCCAAGTGCGGGAGCGTGAAATTTGTCATTGTTTGTCGCGTCCTCGAGGCTCGGAGTTTTCAGCAGCCGTGGCACGTGTAATACGGGCGCATCAGCGTCGAAGAGAGGGCGCGGTGGGGGCGCAAATTCACGGGATGCAAATTTTCCAGTCGAGCGGCTCTTTCAGCCGTCGAAACATGCGGGCCCGAAAATCGCTGGCTGCAAGGCGCGGCACGTACACGCTTCGCCTAGGAATCGATACTTTTTCCTCGCTCTTTTACTCGAACGCGTCGTCCCCTTTATCTTCCGGCCTCTCTCTCTCTCTCTCTCTCTCTCTTTTTCTCTCTGCCTCTGATCAGCGGCAGAGAGAGAGAGAGGAAGAGAGAACGAGTGCGCATATTTTCTGCTACAGCTCACCTCAAAGTGTTTACGGCACTTTTCAATTACTTGGGCCGCGTGCACTTTGCCGCCCGCCGGATATCGACACTTCTTGTTCACCTTTAATTTTCCAGCCGCGGCAGGCTTCGCTGCTGCCTTTGGCCTTTTCTTTCGCTCGCCCGCGATTGCAGCCGCGTACTTTTTCCCTTTTTCTCCTCCGCCACTCTCTCTGCCCGAGCCCTTCATTCTAATTAAGTTATAATGCCGAGGCGCGATTTCTGCCACTCGGAGAGGCGGACTTGCAATATCCGTTGAAAAATATCCAAGCTATTGCTTTCTTTTTCGAGGAGAATTTTTTTCGAACTCTTGTTTGGCTGTTATTCTGCGACGACTGAATAAAAATGCGACCTCTTGATCTCTCTTTTTCAGCAAAAAATACGCCCGCTTTATACAGTTTTTTAATAAAACTATTTTTATAGATTTTTAGAAGTTTGCGTCAGCGGGGAATAAGATAGCCTTTGAAAAGAAAATTTCAAAATTTCGAAATTTCATAAATGATGGATTCGTTATTAAAACTTAATTTATGCGGACGCTCCGAAAATATACGCGTTAAGAAGGCATAAAAGGTGGAACAACGGCTTTGATGAAAATTTGAAAAGGCTTTCATAAACAAGCGGCAGAAAACCTCGAGGCAAATAAAAATTACAATTTCCATGTAATGAATGCCCCCCGCCGTAAAGAAGGACAGTTTCGTCGAAGGAGAAATTAAAAAAGAGAGACTCGCACACCGAAATCCCAAAAGCACAATAGTTTTATTACGCAAGTACTCATAAAGCGCGAGAATCCGAAGAACAAAGAGCGAGAAAAAAAAGGGTCAGCGGAAGCGTCCCCTTCATTTTTGCCTTTTCATCTCCGAGTTGCGCGCGCGACTTTCCGCGAACGACCTCGTTGAAGTTTCACGCGACCGACAAAGAGAGAGAGAGAGAGAAAGCTCTCTCGCACACACTGCATGAAAAATTAACGACCCTCCTCCGAGCAACCTGGACAGGCGTTAAGGCATTAGAGGAAGGACGGAATGGCCGAGGCAAAGCACAATGAACAGCCCCCGTCGTTATTCCCCTCGCCGGCAACGCTCTTTCATCTTTAAAGTTTTACGCGCTCCTGGGAATTATTATGCGCGAATTGAAAGGCGGAAGCTCCACTTCGATAGCTCGCGATGGTTCAAGTAACGGATGATGATGCACTTGCATGATTCGCGTCGGGATGAAAGCTCGCCATTAGATGATGAGAGCATCAAAAACGACGGACGCCGAGAGCAACGGGGGCTATGTGATTATTCGCGAAATTCTAATCGCGTTTATTGCCGCCGAGTGCAGTCACTTTTTCGAAAGACTTCTGCTCCCTCTTCGGCGAGTTACTCAGGAAATGAGACATTTAATAAATTATTGTGATCGTTAAATTATGTTGCAATCGATTTTAATTAAAATTGCACGGCTCGGTGTGCTTTTCCGGTAAAGTTCGCTTTCAGTTTAAAAGTACTAGGAAAATTAGCAGTTTTTAGTTTAGACTTTCGGTTTAAATTTGAACTAATTTCAGTGAAACTTTTTATAGCACAGTGCAATATTCAACATGTTAAGCATCAAGAGTTTAAAAATGGATCGTTTGATTTAGGAGTAAAAGCAGCATACAAGTATACTAAACGCGCTTGATAAGATGAAAATAACTTTTAGCATTTTTCAGTTTTTTTTTCCATGTTGCGTCGTACTTTTTAAATAAAAAATATGATCTAATAACTTTTGAAACTAGTTTTTTCTAAAAAAAATTTTCCTATTTTTCTAAAAAATATATGTTTTTCGACAGTCCATTGTTCGTTTCGTCAATCTTGTACGGAGAACGAATTTATTGGTAAATACAAACTTTTTTTGAGTGATACTATTTGTTTTACGAGTACAAAATTGTCAACTGCAATGCAGGAAGAAGGAAGGCAATAATAAAAAAAAATTCTTGCACATCGCTCAGAATTGTCTTTAAAACTTTTATTTTTAAAAGGGTTAAAAAGTGTTAAATATATCATATTTTATTTGATAATAAAATATGCTGCGCCTAACACGCATTTCAAAAAGTTTTATCGTTCACGCTTATTTTATAGACTTGAAAAATTCACGCTGTGTAAAAAGATTTTAACGAATTTTTTTTTTCCGTAACGGCCTTATATAAAGTTTTCCCTCGAGACAATTTCAGCAATATACATTTCGTGCAAGTTTCGTACATTACGTTAACCATAATTATTTCGGTTATTTATTTTCGAGTATCTCCGAACGAGAGATTTAAATACGATATTTTTTCGAGTTTGCGGAAAAAGGCGCTTACCTTGAGCGTAAAACGAAAGAGGACGGAGATAAAAATTGCATTTATTAATCGTAGCTCAAAGGGAATGCTGATTTCGCTATCGATCTATTTTGCTAATGAATAGAGAGCTCTCGTGCTCGTATTAAATTTTTATCTGTCGGGCGTGTATGCCGGGGGCTTTGCCGCGATAAGAAATCCCTGAAACGAGAGGAATGGAAAAAGCCAAAGAGAAATCTTGAGAGTGATATGCATTCGAGGCCTAGAGAGAGAGAGAGAGAGAGAGAGGAAGAGTTTACGTGCGCTTTATTCTTTTTCCCGCGTTCCTCTCTTTCTCTCCTTCTGGCCGAGCGTTTTTGTTCTTGCGGTAAGAGTTAATCCCCGTGCCGGCAGCTTTTACCCTTACCCCTCAGGAAACCGGCTAGAAACTCGCGGCACGGCGCTTCCGCAGTCTCGATCCTCTACTCTCTCTTCCTCCCTCTCTCTCGTTCCGCAGCGAGCTTTTCTCTTTTTCCTCCGGCTTTTTCCCACCTCCGCTTCGGCTCGCTCTCTCTCATGCCCTCTCTCTCTCCCGGCCTCTCTATTACGCTCTCTTTGTTACCACTGCTCGGTAAGTACTCCCTCTTCTGCGGCGCTTTTTTTGCCGCCCGCGAAGAAGGGCGGAGGCAGAGGGAGAGCGCGACTATCGTGACGAAGCGTGAATGTTTTACGTCAAAAACTCGTGCTCGGAGTAGCGGTGCGCCTCTCATTGTACAGATAATAAAAAGCCGCAGGTGTTATTATTCTTCCCGGGAAAAAGGCAGCAATATCGCTTCGAGCAGGTATATACGTATATATATATATATAGTTTATGCATCTACTTACACTGAACGTCGAGGAGGATGCTGGCGTTCATGGGCATGGCGAGGGTGATGTGCCTCGCGACGCAGATGATGGTGGCGTTGTGATGGCCCCTGAGGACCTTGAGGTGGGCGCCGCTGCGGACCGGCGAGGTGGCCGGCACGATGGTAAGATTATCCGGCGGCTGTTCCGGGCCGTCGAGCGTCGCCTGGGACAGGGTCATGCCCCAGGCGAGGATGGGCGCGGGGTTGCCGCCCTCCGCCGCGCACTCGAGCGTCAGCTCCGAGCCCTCCTTCACCGGGACGAACTGGTTGCCCGGGTCCAGCCGTCGACCGTCTATCAGCAGGTACGTTCCCCTGGGGGCCTCTGCAACAAGCGGGCAAAAATCAATTATTAGAAAAGTCGAAAGATCGGCCGTGGCTTAGAGATCTTGGACCCGTTCGCCTTGTTACGCGCTGTGCGCCCCCTCTAATAAAGACAAACTTCGCCCGGACTGCTTGTACGGATTCAATTTAAATTCTGAATGCCCGCGAGTTTAGTCGTCCGGATTAAAAAAGTTGAAATGCACGCTGCGAGACAATTACGCCGCTGCGGCGAACTCCCTCTCTCCACGTGCCGAGTCGTTTTTTACTTGAAATTGGAAAGGGAGAGAAGGTGGTGGTGTGCGGTGCAAGCAGTCGCTGAACAAATGTAATTAAAGGACGTCAATTTAATTTGGATGTTCTCGGTGTCGAGGGTATTGCGCGCAAGCTCCGGGAGGAGGGACTATCGTGATCTAAGTGTATCGCGAAATTGCTCCCACCCTCTCTCTCTCTCTCTCTCTCTCTCTCCGCTCGCAGCTCTCGACGTAAGCAACGGCTGCGTCTAATCGCAAATCAATATCCTGTGCATGTCTCCCGATTAGCGGCGGACGGCCGAGTGCAACACGAACCGAGAGGCTCAATGGCCTGTTTCATCCCCCACTCGAAATCTTTCTCCCGAATTGCCTGCATTGTTCGCCGTCCCCTGTCCGTGTGTATTTAGTCCGTTATTTTGTATTAAACATTTTTCGAGCAATTCAGGAACATGACCCCCTCCGGCTGCGTCGACAACTTTGAAAAAAAAAAATAACCCAATTCTCTTCATTATATGCATTTTCTTAATTGCGAAATCCCTTAATTGTGCAGCATCAGAATAAGGAAAAGTTCACTTCAGAATGTGAGCTTTTTGCCCGCAATATTCCTCAAGCTATTTCATAAAAGCTAGCCGCGCGGAAATAGTTTTAATTTGGCCTTTAGTCGGCTGGGGAAAAACTCGATATTACGGCTTTAATAATTTCCAAATTACTCGCTTAATTTATTTAATGAAAGGAGCCGAATATGGACACGTATATATAATTAACTCGCGAAAGGGAAATCAAACGCTCAAAAGCAGATTGCATCAGAAGATCCGTTCGTCGAAAAGTACATATATAAAATCACCCGGTCACGAGGAGCTTTTCCACGAGACGAGTCCGACGATTTGGAAAGACCGCAATTTCAAGCGGCAGCGACCTCCTCCCCTCTTCGCATGTTCTTGCAACAGCTGCAATTACCATATCGCTCTCTTTCTCCTTTTGCCCCGTTTTTTCCTCCCTCGAATTCGGGGGCTATATTTTTATCTCTCCCAAAGCTTTTTGCAATAAAATGGATATCGTAGCCCAGTTATTCGTGATGGAAAGAATTCATTAATTTTAGGTTTTTCGCCATCGCAGCGCGCAAAAACCTGCCAAGTTTAAAGCTTGTTTGTCCCGAGCTATTTGAAATTAAGCGACTTTGTAGAGGGATTTTAATTAACACCGGTAATTTATTCGCTGTTAACGGCTGGTCTCCGCGTACCGAGTTCTTTGCCGAGGAAAACCGTGGAAATTGGGGCAACTAATTGAGGAAGGTAAAAAGCAGTTTTTTTTAGTACCCGAATTGACAATTGGACGGGCAGCTGTTGTAAAAGGGTGCGTGTGTCTCGTTAAATATAAGTAATTATCGGCAATCGAGCAAAGTGGGTGGACTCGAAAAGTGGAGAGGAGAATAGCGCAAGATTAAGGTAATCTCGGACGGTTAGAGCCGAGCCGAAGAAGAGTAGAAAGGAGGAAAGGAAAAGGCTCATCGTGAACGTCGAAGGCAGCAGACAAAGGTGAGGTCGAAAAGACGAAAAAGTCGAGATTCAGCGCAGTAGTAATCCAATCAAGAGGGCGCGGCAATAGTGCTTGCGGAGGAGCGAAGCGAGCGATCGACTTCCTGGGCTATGTCTCCTCCAATAATCATCTGGATTGCTCGGAGCAGCCAATAAATAGACAAGATTTAGCGTTCGTGCTCCCCCACTTCTCCCTCTCTCTCTCTCTCTCTCTCTCTCCGGCAGGAGGCTCTCGAGTTTGCGAGCTCAACACGCATGACTGCGTTCAATCGGCTTCCGCCTCGCTGTATCTGGTGCGGAAAGATTACCTGCCTGCAGATTCGCCACTCGAATTCCCGGCCCGCCGAAACTACTCGACTCGAATTTTTTTTTTAAATCTGACCGAACATCGCTAACCCTCTCAAGATCGCGCTGATATTGCGCGCCGAAAATTTAGCCGAAAACCGCTTTTTTCTTTCTCGTCGGTTCGTAAAACTTTGTCCTCTTTCCCGCAGTTCGTATTTTATTTGAAAGTATATTCAGGCTATTACTGGAAAAATCCTTTATTTATATTCGCCGGAAATGCATATATTCGGAATTGAAACAAGTAGCAATCAAATATAAGCTGGTTCATTAAATTCAACATTTTACATAAAATAGAAGCTTTAAAAATGAATATAAAAAAAATATCAAGTTATACGAGATTCGCTTCGGAAAGAGTTTTTTATAGCTCCCATTTTGAGAGCTGGTTTGAGAAAACGAATAAAAAGTCGTCTTATTTGATATTCATAGATAACGATAATTAACCAACGTTTAAAAACGCTTATTAACTATACCCAAGAATCAAAGTTTACTTTGTTTAAAAAAAACTTGTTAAATAAATAGTAACTAATACTATTAATTTGGAATGTTTAAACTTTTACGCTTAAAGTTTCTACGTATTCTTTATAATGACGAGAATAAAGTAATTTAAAACTAAGTTTAAATACGCGGGTTTTTAATGACTGCGCTATAAAGAAAAAGAACACGAGCTGAAAAATAACGAGGTTTTGTAAATCGCGAAGACTCCACTACTTTTGCCAAGCCACCGTACATTCTTCTTCTACGAATAAAGTAGAAAATTGCTGTACGCGAATGCTAATGACATGCGTGGAGAACGGCGGGCTTCTTATCATTCGCATCCTCTCGTTTATTTCAAAGCTCTTAAAAAGCTGCTTTTCAGGAGGAGACTTGCACCTACACCGGAGAAGGAAAGATAAGAAACGAGAGGTGAGACTTGATGAAAGAAGAAGTATTACCGAGCTTCCTTCATTTTCTTCCTACCATTGCGACCTGTATTCTGATTTAATCTGCAGATGTTGCAGGAAATGCCTTTCTTTTCTCTCTCTCTCTCTCTTTTTATTTTGAATCTGTCTTTCGTAAAAATGAATGCAAACATTGTACCGCCCGATGTAAAAGCGAAGAATTTTTTTTAATAAAGCCCGAAAAACAAATTTTGCCGAAAAATATTTAGCAAAGTAATGAAAAGCTCTTTTCTGGGATGATGGACGGGCCGCGAAATGAAAAACTTGAAACATTGCTTTGGCCTTCGGAGCTAAATCAAAATTGCAGTATTGAGGATTATAGTGAACATAAAATAACATTATGCAGCGGCACGTACTCCTTTATTGAGCCAGACTAAATCAATTGTAAAGTATTTAATAAATCCAGTGAAATTGAGTCTAATGATCGAAATTATACATTTTAATGGATAATAAAATCGATGGTCTTTTGAAATTGAATAATTTATGAGCGATAAATTACCTACATTTCGGTTGTTGTTATCAATATCTGATGACAATTATTATCGGGAATATAATAATTTTCAATTATTATTGTTAATAATTTTTGTTGATTGTTATAATTTTCAACAATTATAATAATTAGTAGTCGTAATTAAAAAGTTCATTTATAAACTTGAAATCGAAAAAGAAATGTACGTTTAAGCATAAGCTTTTATAACGATTATTTAAAATTCATTATTAACGAGTATCTTTTGGCTATTAAATTTGTAACGATTTTATATAAAAATAAAATGTTTCTGCTGATGGCAGACACGTATCTCGATAACTAAACAAATTCACTTTGCTTTCCAAAATTTGAAACTGTTTGAAAACGTCTTGAAGAAACTAATTATTGGTAACTGCTCTTCCTGCCTCAGAAACGAGAATGAGACTGTTGGGAAATTTTGGGCAGGTTGGAGGTAATGAAAATTTTTGAGGAACTTTTTCTCCTATGATTGGGCCGGAAGTATTAGGGGGTGGTCAAAGTCCTAATGTAGTTATTATTTTTAATCATAATTAGTAATAAAGTTTACATTTTGCTGCAATTAAGCTTTATGTCTCTGAAAATAGTCAAATAAAATTGAAGGAATAGATTCTATTTATAAAAGAAGATAACATTTATTTAAAAAGCCATTTCTATTGTTACTTGTTTGGAAAATTCAGAGCCGCTAGGTAATACGTTTCAAAGCACAACGATTAATACTGAACTGTTGCGGCTCGTGTTTGTATTAATATTCAATTAATAAATAATGCGGATTTGAATTGAATTAATAAATAATACGAAAGTCCTAGAAATTTGAGTTTACCGAGTAACTTCAAGCGTTGTTCAAGCTAATCTTGTACTTGCCTCGACTGGTCTGCTAGCGAGCGCGACAAACCCGGCGCTACGCCACCTAGCGACCAATCGGGCGGGCACCCAAAGGCGCCCAGGCTCATCCCACTCCCCAAGGCCTTCCTCCAACTCTTCCACCACAACAATGTATAATATCTTTAAAGTGTAAACTTTGAAAATTTTCCGATGCAACTACCCTGATTATTCTTAAGAGCGTAAAGTTAAAGAATGCCGAAAGCGACGTTTCGAGACTAAATCGAAGAGCCGAAGCATGATCCTAACAAGAGCGGATGGAAAAAGGAACTGGGGAGGGCGGCCGCGTATTCGTGCGGTATTTATTCATGAATTTTCGTCGGTATATACGAAGGAGTCGATGTGCGTTACGGCGCGGCGCCTGCAACAAATGCGCAACAGGTACCGCGCGCGGCTCTCTCTCTCTCTCTCTCTCTCACCAAAAAGAGGGCGCGGAAAAAGTATATGTATAGTAGTCGGCCCGAAAAGTATAGCCGACGAAATAAGCGCTGAAATTCCTAGCTCGCGATTGACCGCTACTTCCAGACCCGAAAATTATTCGCGGAATCCTCCGGCCGGGCCTTTGAGAATCCATTACGCGGGAGTTAGCCTGCTCCAATTAAGCGCTAACCGGATTCTGTGCTCTCCAGCCGTTTGACGTTCCGCGTCGGAAATTCTTTTTGCCGGCTCTCCTATACGTGCAATTGCCTCGAGGTGAAGGATATTGCCGCTGGAATTAGCGGCGATAAAGTTATAGAGGAATGTAACGCACTTACGTTTGATAAAAATCACTTTAGCGGATCCCTCGACGAAAAGTAATATTTTAAAAATGTCGTTCGGTTCCTTAATTCAAATTGATGCAGTTCCAGCATCGATTTCCAGTAACTAACTAAAATTTAAGAGGTGCACTCTCTTATATATCTTTTAATTAAAACTGCTGCTCGTCCTGCATTAGCATACAAAGCAAACAGCCGTACACTATAAATGCAATATCCATCCTCGAGCCTGCGAAAAAAAAAGCGCGACAGCCGGTAAATAAAGTCGCCGCCTCATATTTTCCGCTCGATTGAGACGCGCGTCTGGTTTTTGAGAAACGTATATATACACAGGAGCCGCTCGCCTCCGCCTTAATCGAGTCGCAAAGGAGCGTAACGGCTCTAAGGGGGCAATAGGCTCGCGAGTGCGGCGGACAAGCGGCGGAATATAAAATACTGCGCAGCTCGCGCGCGGCGAACGGAATATAAAATACAACGCGGCGGCGGGGCCTGGGTGAGCCGGTGATAAACGACCTCCCGGGTAAGTGGAAGTGCATTCGCATCTCTCGCTCGTCGTGCGCGCGCCTCCTTTTTATCAGATGAGAGCCGGAGGAGCGCCGGAACAGACTTGATATCTCGCTCGAGACAGCTTAGAATTTGTCAGAACGACGCGCCGGAGAGGGGGGACGCCGAAGACAGGGATTTCTTTTAAAATGCAAATGCATCCGTTTCTTCGGAGGATCCGGCGTTCGTTTCGTCGTTTAGCTGCGCGTTTCTTCGCAGTGCGTATTTCTTCTAAATGTAACATTTGCTAATAAAACTTTTACGGCGCGACGCAGTAACCGGGTAGTCGCGCGTTTCTCCACGGAAACGGAGCGCGCGACGGCGAAGGTAAACGCGAGAGATACGAGTTTTTAATCACAGCTTCGGCGAAAATCTCTGTCTCGGGCGAAGAAAAAACCTGTAGTTTCAGGAATTTTCGTCGAAACGCGATAGTCGCGCAAATATTATTCCTCGCGGAAAGATTCGGAAAAAAAGTGGAGCAGGCGGTCAGGGATCAGGTTCGAAAAAAAATAAAAAGAATCCGCGGCTAAACTGGCGGAAGTGCAGCGGGGATGACGGAAGCCGGTGGGATATTGAATTTCCGGCGAAATGGAATTTCGCGCGAACCAATGGCAGGCGTAGGCAGAGAGAGTCGAGAGTGGTTGTAAGAGAATGTCAAGTCAAAACTGTCTCTCTCTCTCTCCCTCTAGGCAGCTTAATCCACGGCGACTTAGCTTTGGCTTTATCGGCATGCAGTTTGTGCCTGCGGATGCCTGGGGGAGCTCCATCGGTTTCGGTGGTAAAGGAAAACCATTTTACGCCCGGCTAAGCAAGAGAGCCGTCGCTGCAGTAGTCGAACGTCTCGCGTGTCTCGTTAGCATCTCTCGCCCCTCTCCCTCTCCCCCTCGCCTCGCTCATTCTCCAAAGGCAAGAATCGCCGCTGGCTGGATGGCTGGGATACTCGCGTGCGCCAAATAATATTAAGACGAGCGAGCAGCCCCGGCATTCATGCTTAATGCATGCGAGCCTCGAGTGCAGGGAGTGAAGCGACCGGATCATCGATTACGAATAATGGCTAATGGATGTCGGATAATAAATTACCGAGAGCAGATAGCGGATGGTATTAGATGACGGACGAGATTCTCGGCGGAGCTCGAATGTATATAGAAGGCGACCCCCTCCATTTTCCATTCTTAGACGTAATTAGTTCTTTAATTTCAATTTTAAATCAGACTAATTAACGAAGAATCAAGTGCCGCCGACTCGTGCATTTTAAAGGACCTGCGAGGCGACGAGAAGCCGCGAAAATTAATAAATGTAAATCCGTTTTAAGAAAAATTAAAAAATCATGGAAATCCTGTATTAAGTGGGAAAAGCAAGCCGTCATAAGCAAGGCAGCAACTTAAGGCGCCGCAGCACACCGCTCTCCTAGAGTACGTTAAATCACTAATCTCTCACCTCGGCAGAGTAAAGCGACTGAAAGATAGATGAAGAGTCTACTCGGGAGAGGAGAACTTATAGCGAGGAGAATTAAGTTGAAAAGGCACTTGTCGGTCAAAACCGAGCCATTTCATAAGTGAAAATTTCACCTTTTAATTGGGTCACTCGAACTTTTTAATAGTTTGAAAAAGCTCTCCTCTGCCCGCTTAAATCATCCTTTTAGCCGGGATCCTTCCGGGGAAAATCTTGACATTTTTCCTACATGCTGTAAGAGCGGTAAAAGATGAGTGACGCAAATAAAATATTAGAAAAAGAGCTTAGATAAACGGATAATTTCCAGCTGAAAAGGGTTTTCTTTTAAGCTCGCGAACAAACTGTTTAAAATGCTTATTAAAGTAGTTGCTTCATTGAATTTTATTTACACGGTTATTTTCCCCGTGAAATGGGAGCATTCACATTTTACAACAATTTTCGAAGCATGCATTACTTCAAATGGACGTCGGAGACCGGCCGAGGTAAAAGCAGGGGTTCTCCGGGCATGACTATTTACTTTATCCCTCGCATATTGTACACTCCTCCCCGATATTGTATACCCCGTGCGGGAGAAGTTTCTTGCATTGAAATCGCATGCATATATTCAGGATGAAAGCCGCTTCTGGGCGTACCGAGGAAAAAAAAAAAAAGATCCTAACAACTCTCGCATAAAAATGACGAGATTTAAGCGAGAGAGAGAGAGAGAGAGAGAGAAAGAGACGCGACGTATGAAACGGCACATTATGCCGGGGTGGAGAATTGTAAATTTATAACTTAACATTTCTAACAAACACGATGAGCTTTGGGCAATTTTCAGCCGCGCTGAATTATACATCAGCGAGTCCCGGTAATTTTTCTCGTCTTATCCTTTTCTCGGAGAAAAATAAGGAGAGCAGCGGCAAGAAAAAGGCAGCAGCAGCAGAGGCAGCAGCAGCGCCCGGCGGAAAAAGAAGAGGCGAACAAAGATTTTATCCCTGGGCCTTAGAGGGTTATTTCACATTTTTCCCGTAGTCTCTCTTCCTTTCTCTTTTTCCCAGTGCCTCCGAGTCTCATCCGCAAGTAGAGAGCTACGTAGCGGCGCGCTACGTAGGAGAAATTTGGGATTCGTGATTTTTATCGCGCGGGGATCGTCCGTCGTATAAAATAAACATTCCTGAAGCTCAGCGAGAAGAATCGAGGTCGAGTTTTCCTCCTTCTTGTTATCTCTCCTCCCCCCCCTCTCTCTCTCTCTTGTGTCCCGGCGAGTCTCGAGAAAAGAATCCAGCGACGATTGTAGCGCGCCGTGTAAGCTCCTCGTCGGGGCGCGAGGCGCGAAATTCCCGGGGTCTTAAATTTAAGCGGCAGGAAATAGAGGACATAATCGGAAACGACCCTGTCCCTGCCACCCGCTTCCTGCAATATCGCCAAAGCAGTTCTCGTCGGAAAGTCGGGGCCGTGGGAGAGAGAGAGACGGAGAGTTCCGAAAACAAAGAGCAGACCGGAGCTGGGCGAAACTCTAGCCGGGTGTCCTCATCGAAAGTCGAACGCGGGGAGAAAAAGCTCGCAACTGCGCACAAAGGCGGACAAGAATTTATGAATGAAATTACGATTTTTAGAGGTCGCCGTAATTGAATGAGGATCATCGCGGCCGAGCGGAGGACTTCATTCTGGAAATGAAATCTTTTAAGACACTGAGGAATGCCGGTTAATTTAACGAGCTCCGGCTATGGAGATGAGAAAGGAAAAGTTAATGCCCGTTGATAAATTGAATGAGCGAAAAACGAGGCGTTATTAGGGAGAGCGGGAATGGAAACTCCCGAGGCCAGGTGGATTTTTCCGGCTTGTTGAAAATTAGCGATTGTCGGCGTAATGGCAGAAATTGTGCCGAATGCAGCCGTTTATTCCGTTCTTTAACGATATTTTCCTCTATTAAAACTGCTTGAAGCTGTACCGGTAATTGGAAATGCCCACTCGGCTTCGCCTCTAATTTTATAAGAAGTTAAAGAGCTGCGTAATTTGATATTAATAAGAGTTTTATTCTCTCCAGGTCGAGAATCTACGTAATCGAATGTCGATGGGAGAGATTAGTTAATGGAAGATCCTTGTTTGCTTCCACTCCGCAGGGCGATAGTAGTTTAGCTTCTCATTTAGTTGTGCCAATCACTGTAACCGATAAACTACCGGGATACAGTCTGATCGGCAGCCAAGATATCAACTTACGTCTACCGAGCTACAATCGACCCGCTCGGAATTTTGAATAGCTTTCCTAAGGTAATCTCAAGTTCTTAAGTAGACCATTTTGAATTTTAGTTTGATTGCCGAAGCTTGCCTAGTCGTTTGAGAAGCTAGCAGACTTAAAAGATTAAAATCTTGCTGGAGAATGCAGCATTGACGTTATTGTTGAAGCGAATCTCATCGATCTGATATCGGGAACCACGAGAAATGGAAGCGGATAAAAGGAAAACATCCAGAATTAGAGAAGGTTGAAAAATTCATTAGACGAGGGTATTTCCAGCGACTGCTGAGTTTTTTTAAACAAAAACCTAACGAGCGCAAGCTCCAAGAAAATTTAGCCAAACTAAACACGTAAAAGTTTTCCCCGACAAATGAATAGAAAATGAATTTGTTCGAAATAAATTTGCAGTATTTATCCAGCGAGCTGGCTTTCGTCGAAAAGTTTAAACAATTTGTTCAAGTAATTTGAATTGTTAAGCAAGGCAGACCGGGGAGGAAGGTATAGAGCGCAGATAAAAGCAGTGATTAGAATGTTCGGTAGAGTTAAAACACGTTTAACAGTTACGAAATCGATTCGACCATTCGTCTTGAGACGTAGGTTTCTGCTGAGCTGCGCTAAATGTACTCCGGCTATAACGTCGTAAAACCAGGAAAGCTTTCGGCTCGAATGACAGCTCTTCGAGTGCATCGCCGACCGGAAGTTCCAGGCTATTGACTGACCACTCTACTTTACTACGGTCTGCCGACGGCCGAAGAGTCCGTGGAATGTACCTACACACGTCTTCCCTCCCCGGGCGGGGCGGCTCGAAAAAAAATCTGGAGGGAGAGAAAGACGGGGAGAATTTTGGAGAAAAAAAAAGAGGAAACTCGATCGCTACTTGCTGCGGGAGGATAGAGATTGAAAAAGGAGCGGGGAAAAGTGAAAAGTCGTTGAGCGTCGCGCGAGTAGGAAAAATAGAAAGTCATAAGAAAAAGGGAGTGCTGCGGGGAGGGCGGGAGGGAGGAGGAGGAGAAAGAGATAGGATTCGACTCTCGTGTAGAGCCATTCCATCCATTCCGCCGAGCCAATGGGCGCGCGAAGCCGACACGGAACTTGGCAGCATGTGCTGAAGGCAGCTTGCGAGCTTCCATCCTCTCTCCCTCTAACTCTTTTCTACATGCGACTCTTTCATTTCGAATTTTTTAATCTCGCCGCTTGCCTCCCCCCAAAGTCCTCTTTGCTCGGGCCGCGCGTAACCTTTGAAATTCTCATTTTTTTTCCTCCTTTTACTCTTGTTTAACAGGCGCGCGGCGACTTTCAATTCTGAGAGCGTCTCTCGCGAGGATATTGAAGCTTCCCGGGCGTCATTGTAATTAAATCGACGCTAGAAATAAAATGTGTTGTTGCGCGATCCGTTATTGGCGTTTCAATTAGGCAGGAAAAGTTATTTAAAACTTGACTCATCGCAGGGAGAGAGCTATGATATCGGACTCCTTTGTTCCCCGGGCGACGAAACAAGTTAAATCACGATTTCTTACTCGCCGTCAAAATGAATAGGAAGCCTTTAATCGCAATTAAAGCGAATATAACGGCCCGCGTCAGCTAAATATTTAGCCGGCCCCGACGAACAATCTCCTCTCCTCTCGGTGCAAATGATTTTTCGAAATAAGTCTGATTAAACTTCAGTCAGCTCCGCGTCCCAGTTTGACCCAGTTCCCGCGGCTCGCGCGACTGACGCGGCACGTCCGAGGGACAGAGGCGGAGGCTCTTATTAAAGAAAAGGCGTCGAGAATTCGACGCGTCTTGCAGCGGAAGGGAAGGGGTGGGGCGACGGGTCAAAGACGCCGGGCAACTAATCACTCGTAAAGCCCCACTCGATCACGCGTGATGGGGGAGGCTCGTCGCAAGTATTCGATCGACATGACTCTTCCATTAATTACAGGCGAGCCCTCAGCTAATCAATGGCTAGTTAGTGGCCAATGCTCGAGCCCGCGTCAATAATTACTGTCTGCGCGCAGAGAGAGAGAGAGGGAGAAGCCGCTTTGACTCGCTAATTTACGCCACCTGCAGCAACTGGGCCGACGCGACCGAGATATATGCCCACTCGCTCTCTCGGTCTCTCTCTCGATATCCCCGGCATATTTTACGCGCCGCTTCGACTTTTCCAGCCCGTCGATGCCGAAGGTCGCCGGGGCGAACGATTTCGAAAAGCCTTCCTTGCGCGCGCGCCGCGCCATTTGGGGAAATTAATGGCGGCGGGGACGTTAATTTTTTTTCCGTTTTCCACGTGCATAAAAAGCCCGTAGCGCGGCGGACACCCGCCTGGTTTTCCTATACCATTCGCGCTAATAGGATATCCGTGTACGGGCGGACTATCGGCTCGGCGGCTTATAAATATAAATAAAAATTAATCTCCCCGCGCTCTCGCGACCCGGTTATATT